>JAPYZP010002865.1:0-12512 GCA_030522985.1 Torymus sinensis
TAAAATGATGCAATACTTTTAATTTTTATCATTAAAAATTAATTAAAGGAATATTTAGGTTGAGGAAGTTAAGTGCCAATGAATTGGCAGCGGTTTTTACGTAGTGATACATCGGAGTATCGATACATAAGTATGTAAAATATGTAAAAGACTATGTAAAATATCGATACAAAATATCGATATTGATCAAGCGATGCATAGAAATTTTCATTTATCGATACCGTATATCGGGCAACCCTAATTATATATATATATATTCCCCAAAGTAATTATTTCTATTCACTCGTCCGGCTAACAAGCAATCGAACATACGAGAGATCAGACATAAACAGAGCTTTATATATATATACAGAACGTATCCATCATATAAACACGATATTTATAGTAATACTGGACAACCCAAAGCTGAATCACCGCGTCTTTCAAAACGCCGTGTTTACCCTTTAAACGTCCAAGCAAATTGTTCGAAATAAAAATGTTGATAAAATGTTCTCCCGCCCGTCAAAGCAAAGAAAAAATACCGGAGCTTCCTCCGCGCCCCTGTTATTTAGACCATAAATTCCGCGCGGCAATTAAACCAAACGCGTCGGCTCTTGACACACCAGCCGAAGCAACGGACTATCATTGCGGTCGACTTTTACACGACTCTCCCTACGACTCTCCTTTGAAGCTCCTCGCGCGCGATGTTACGAAAAAAAAAATTTCTATTTCTTTCTCTCGCGACTGCAGCAACGACTCGCGCTAATGCCACAGCGGTCAACGGACACACGTCGCTATATAAATCTGAGCCGGCGCGTGCACTATTTCTCGCATGATGCCAAAATAATCTTCGGGCGACGGCGGCGGCGGCATAGGCTCTTACAATAAAATCGCCCACTTGATTGCCCTGTTTGCATTCGCGTCCCGCGGAAAAAAGTGTCGCTGCGGCGGCGGGGAAAAAAAGCGCGAGAGAGAATGAAAAGGAAAGGCGCGCCTACAGCTATATATATACATATGCACTCCCGCGAGAGGCGGTTTACGCTCGAGCGGTCGAGTCAAGTGCATCGCGGGCTAATTATCGCGATAAAAGTGTTATTTTTATATGCAATGAGCTGCGTGTGTCACGGGGAGGGGAAGAGAGTTTGTTTACGCGGTCGAGCGGCTGAGATATCGTATTGTACTCCCAAGTGCTGCTGCTGCTGCTGCACGGGTAACGCGCGCTGACGGCGAGGAATTTCGAGAGATTTATGAGCGCCGAGCGCGACGATGAAGAGAGATATATTTTTTTTGGGATTCTTTCGGGTTGTCCATAGTGTCGGGAGTACAAGCTTTAATCATTTTTGAGAATCGCTTGAATAGTTCTAAGGACTATACTGCAACACGTTCGATATCTATATACGTGTTTCTGACATGTGTGTGTGTGTGTGTGTGTGTGTGTGTGTGTGTGTGTGTGTGTGTGTGTGTGTGTGTGTGTGTGTGTGTGTGTGTATATATACACACACATACATTTTTTCTTGCAAGTTATTTCAGAAATTCTGTATTCCCTCAAGAACATTGATAAAGTCATTTTCGGAGTCGTTGTAATAAATCATAAATTACTAGCTAAAAGTAATAAACTATAAATGTAACACCTAACTGACACTTTATAATTTACAATCGTCAACTTTGACGATTCTTTACAAATAGCCTATTAATGAGATAAGCGTATTATATATACAACATGAACGCGACGCACCGGCGAGCCAAAATATGATTTGTATATACTTTTCTCTCGCGCTCGATATTCTTAATTTACGTCCCATATAAACTGGATCAGGCGTCCAATTGTGAAAGTTGTAAACAAGGTCAGGAACGTATTTAGCGAAGAATTTACGTAAGGCGCCGGCGCGCTTATAAGTAAACCCGTGAAATCTCAAAATTAAAACCGCGCTCCACATAAACGAAAAAAAAAAAAGAAAGAAAGAAACGCGAGCACCCATATATCCCCGAAAACTCTATGCATTTCATCGACCTCACGCGCTTTTCACGCATGTCGACACGCGATGCATTTTCTCGTATAATATAACGTTCCACGCGAATTATACATTTATACGTGCCGGGACTGCGGCAGTCTATACGGCGTTTAGAAAGTAGGTGAGCGCGAAAGTAAAAGTTTTCTTCTGTAAAAGCGAAAAAATTACGCCGCCACAGGCGTCCCGCGTATTTAATTATTAGACGTAATTTATCCCATATATATCGCTGCCACGCGCGCTCGAGCGATTCATTCGTATATACTTATATATATACACATATACCACGGATCGCTGATTATATATTTTTCGATCGTATAAATATAGAGGAGAAGAGAGGAGGAGAAAAGGTCGAGAGGTTATACCAGCGTGTATACCAGCGAGAGATTCAGGAAGAAGAAGTTTCACAATTAGAAATCTCCCGTGTCTGCGAGAGACGCTATATGGAGAGTAATAGTTACAGTTCCCCGGGCTGATTAATGAAGCGGAAATTTCACGATCCCATTGTTATAGGTAGACGGGAGTTTTCTCCGATGGACGCGCCGCCGCGATCGAACGAGAGAAAGAGGGAAAGATATAAAGAGACGATCCACGAGTTACGTGATATTCGATATAGCAGCGGCCGAGCACGCGCGCACCGCTGAGTATATAGGTATATAATACGTGTTTCTAGGCGCGGAAAAAGTGAGAGTGACGCTCGCGCGCGAAAGGAGAGCAGTGAAATTGATCTACATAAATATTAATTATTTCGGGTCGAGGTAGGCGGAAAGAAGAAGAGAAAGAAAAAACTAGTTTTTGTCCTGAATGCACGGCGAGGTGTTAAAATTTATTGAGTGTTTTTCTCAAGATCAAAACATACACGGATAGATAGGATTTTATACGGCGTTTGCGGTCGCGGCTTGGGTTCATTATGAGATTTGTTTTCATTAATTGTCGGAAGAAGTGTAATTGCCGGGTATTATAATGATAAGCAAGAATTTAGAATAAATTATTTATTGTTTGTTTTGCATATAGCTACATAATTTTAATAAAAGTATATATATGTAATTATTTTGGCATTATTATAATAGACAATGTCGTGAATTATTATAACAATCCTTTTCATAAAACTTCGTTCAATTATAAAACCGCAGCAATAAAAAAAATTTCTTCTCCAAACCCACTTGCCATCCTCTTACATCCTTAATCATTGCAGATCGTCACTCAATCTTTCAACTCTATACATTCCATCCACATTACTCACACTTCCCGCATCCACGCCTCCATTGTCCATTGTGACACAGAGACACACACACGCGCGTGCGTTACACTTCCTGACCCAAATCGCCGACCTCACCTGCCCTCTCGTAACCCGCTCGCACATCTCTCTCCCAATAAAGAAAGCTGCGGCAGCCTCCGGACTCTCGAAAATAAGGACTCGAGAAAGGTGTGTGTGTGTGTGTGGGTATATAACCTAAAGTGGGTGGCGCGAAAAGGCGCCGCAAGAAAGTCGCGCGCCGCGGCGGCGGCGGCGGCGGCTACCGGCGACGCGCGCTCTCACTTTCTCCGTCGCGCGAGAGAGTTAGAGCGGGGGAGGAGGAGAAGGAGGAGGCGATGGTCTCGTTTTCCTCGCTGTGAGAGATCGCGAGATCTCCCGATGGGGAGCAGCCAGCAGCACCTGACCCGGATCGCAATGAGCGCCGCCGCGGTGAGGTTTCACTGATGAGAGAGTCGAGCTGAGGCGCGCAGTGATGATGATAACGATGACCTCGCCAGTTGGATGGATTTGAGCTGATGGATATTATTTGCTTGGAGGAGGTGATGATGACGGGCTTGATTTATTGGGACGATAGCGGTTGCTATAATTTGTGCTGGTTTATTTGGAAGGATGATTTTGTTGTCGATTGGTGATATATATTTAAATCGGTTTTTTTTTTCTTCAAGTTTTCAGTCTTTTTACAGTCCTACTCCGTTGTTTACCGAGATTTATACAACTGTAGGTGGATAAGAAAATATATTCTATATATGTGTATCTTTCATTATTATGTAATTCGATTTATACGGCTGTTGATTGCACTCTGTATTTAAAATCAGTGGAACAGTGGTACAACTGAAAAAAAAAATACTAGAAGAACGTTGAAATATGTCGGTAAGTATACGTATAATTGAATACGAAATTTGACATCCCTTTTACGGACGATTGACGTATAATTAACGGTTTTCCAGAATAGCAAAGAAGTTTAAATGACTTCTGTTAATTTATTTTGTGAAAACAGTCATTTCATCTAGTATAATATATGAACGAAGCTTTTAAATTCAATATAATAACCTGTTGTCGCAATTCACGTTCAAAGAGACTGGATAATACATTCGGTTTTATGTTTTGGGTGCAGTTTTCACATAACATCAAGGGGCAAGTTTATATTCAGACGATCCTGTATAACATCGTTTATTTCAAATGAAAGCGCACGAGACACGACAGCGATACTTTTTGTTGAATGCTAATTTAATATTCTGTACCCCCCCTGATACCTATGACACTCATTATATTCAATGAATATCTTTGACTTTTACTCCGTAAAATCCTTTCACCAGTACTTTAGAATCGAACGTTACATACCTTATAGGTACATCATCATTAATGAAGTAACCTCCTTACCATTTAACGACCTACACCTTATACAAAAAGCATTTCTTAACGACATTCTTTATCGATTCTCTCCAGTCTCTTTCATATACCAAAACAATCTAATTTCCGACACCCACGTCGTCTCAAAATCAAAATTCCCTGATCCGTATATGCCTTTTGTCGCCCGATTTCCCAGGAGACGCGCGCGCACCATACCAGCAGCTATTACCAACTTTTCCTTTGCGCATATACCGGCGCAAACCGAAAAACTTTCCAATTATATCCTAAAAATCACTCGATATTACTTTGCCGCGCTTCGCCCTTCCCTCCCTCGGCGGACTTTCCTTCTTTCACAAATAACACCGTAAGCATATAAGTAAGCGCAACAGCCGCGGCAGCGCGAAAGTTTCGCTCTCGAAATTTTATCAGCGGACATGCATCGCTGGCTTTTCAGAAGCGAGAAAGAACGAGGACGACGGGGAGGGGGGGACGCGCCGCGTGTCAAACGTTATACCGCTAGAAAGCTCTCGGTGACTTTTTCGTCGGACAATGTGTGTATGTGTGTGGCTTTTTGCACTGTATCGCGGGCGCGAGAGAGAGAGATTTACATCTTTCGAAATCGAGCGACGATCGGCCTAATTAGCGTGGAGAGTCGTATGGTGCAAGGATTTTTCAGCGAAGGAGAGAGGATACACGTGTGGTATTAGTTGGGAGATTTATGTATAGTCGGAGGGGTAATTGAGTTTGGGAACAATCTTCGTATGCAAAAACTGTACTGGGGCTGATGAGTGGTTGGAGTTGTATAGAGCGCCTATAATATAACGTGTAAATCTTTCGGACGGGAATTTCACCTGGTTAGGATGTGGCGTTTAATTTGTTCGAAATTTAGTGCGCGGATGCCTCATGCGGATATATTTTACGGTGAAATTACGGGATTTACATTTCAGATTTTTACATGTTATATTTCAAAAGTTTCAGAAGGCGATAAATTGTCGTTACACATTTTAATTGCGAAATGTGCGTATCAATATTTAGCGAAATGTTTCATTTTGAAATTCTTTGTGGAATCGAGCGTACGAGAGGTCAATTATATACAATTTAATGCTGGCAAATATGAATCACTCGAATCGTGGAAAGAAATTCAGTTTCAAAACAGTTTATCGAATACCTGTGGGTATAAATCGTCAACACTGGCGTGCGCGCGCGTATAACGCGGTATGTACACACTTTCATATATATATGGGAAACTGGGGCAGAGTGCAAAACCTGCGGAGCTTATACAGATCGTACACGACAATTTCGTCTCAGAAGATCAGAAAGATAGAAGTCGTGTCAAATGATATTTTAAGTTTCTCTTTTAATTAACTCTTTAATTAACTTTGATATTACAATTTTAATTATGACGTCAAGTTTTTCTTTTATATTTTACAAATCGAATTAGTCACGTGATTCTCATCTTAATGTTTGACTTGTCTATAGACTTTTACTTTTTTTCCGAAATAAATCGGTAATTAACTCTATTATGAATGTGAGATCATGCATATATAGACTCAGAGAAATGTTAAAAACGTAAATCTTACACTAAAATTAAAAAAAAAATCCTATACCTTCTTATAAGTGTATTGCGTAGTATGAAAGCTTATGAAGAAAAAATTTTCTTTTATAGCAAATTCGATTGGAAGTAATGTAAGAAAATTTACTATTTGAATTAAAATGAAAATTTCGAGCTTGACGAGAAAGTTAGGTGTACAGGAATTTTTCAACCCCTCTTCACTGTTTTACACTCCCACTAGCAGCCGAAAATTTCGCCCTATACCTCGGCCATCACGCTCAACACTCGCGAAAACTCGAAAGTGATACTATCCTCCGGGTCTCCGCGAGAGAGCTCTCGGCTGCATAGACGCACGCTGCACTCTCACGCTTTCACGAGCTCGCGGGCCGTTCTAGGTGCCGTTGAACCCCGCGGCGCATACGCCGCCGCCGCCGGCTTATGCAAGCGCGCGCGCACGCGCCAGCCGTGTATAGCTGTACTTATACTTGCCTACAGTGTTGTTGTATACCGTGCTATATACGGTGAGCGGGTTAACGAAACAATGCGGCTTGAAAATATGATGTAAAACGGTGGGAGGGGTTCGCGAGAATTTTTTTTCTTCTGTGCGCAGCGCTGGATGCGGAGAAGGAGGGAGGTCTTTTGAGGGAACAGTCTATGGAAATGGCGATGTTTGTTGAAACGAGAGTTTTTTTTTTAACGATGACGTTGTGATTGTCTTATCTATACTTTGGCATAATTTTTTTTTTTTTTTTGCTTCCTCATTTCGAGACATAAAGTGTTCAAAAAGGTGCTTTAGAGAAAAGTTTTTTCAGCGTGTGCATGTTACGTTAAAAATTTTCCTTAAATCTTTTCGAATGGCATTTTTTTCAGAGAATATTTGATTTGTCAATGCAAAATTATAAAACCACTCGTTACACTTTGTTTTCGTTAAAATGCATTTGAAACATTACATTATTATATTATTATAATGATAATTTTAATGTGAAAATTATCTGTATTAGAAAAAAATACAAAGTATTAAAAAATAAAACTAAAATAAGAAAATTACGTACTCAATGTTATTATTCGACCGATTTTAAAATATTGGATTTTGAATAAATATACATAATAAATTAACATTTATTTTTATTGGTGAATATATCCCCTCATCTCCCAACCCAAACACATACAAACGTATACGATGGGCATGAGATAATTAGTGTATTTACATTACAAATTTTCGACAAATATATATATATATATTAGTTTTATTACAAGTATTCATAGAGAGAATTGGGTATGATATACAATGAATTATTGTCATTAAAAATTAAACAAAGGAATAAATACATTAGTTTGACGAAGCTAAGTGCCAATGTATTGGCAGCAGTTTTTTAATTAATGTTGTTACATTTTAATTAATAATTATACAAAGGTTTATAAAAATATAATTATTTACTGGAGGAATGACAAAATGAGTCAAAAATAAAAAATGTTATTGTAAAAAAAAGTTTACCGCTGCGTCTCGCATATTACGTGAAAAAGCGTAGGTATAATATGTATACGCATGAATTACATATATAATACATATTTGGATCACTTACGCGAAGTGAATGGTTGGCTTGAAAATTCTGAAATTCAAGACTCGCTATTTGTACTCTCGCGTTCAACGTTTCCGTAGTGTAGTGGTTATCACGTGTGCTTCACACGCACAAGGTCCTCGGTTCGAACCCGGGCGGAAACAAAATGACCCTTTTTTTTCGTCTATTTTTTCTTTTTACCCGTCAGTGATCATTATTGTAAGAGCATTGATCTAATTTTTTCGAGTTTTCGACAAAGTTTTTTCAACTATTTTTCGTTTACATTCACGGAAAAATAAATATTTTCAAACAATTATTAACGGTAGCTACATTTTATTACTTGATAAGTCAAGCACTTTTTGCAATAATTATTATTCCTAATTTAAATTGATAATTTTTATTGTCAATAATGCTAATAAATTTCTTTTTGTAAAAAAAAAAGGAATATTTTTAAATTATAGCAAAAAATGACACGCAATAAAGCTTTATATGTTAAGACTCATCCCAAAAGAGTATAAAAATTTCCGAACCAAAACAGAAAACCCAACATTATAAGTGTAATATTAATTTCGCAAAAAAAAAAGCGAAATTTCACTTTGACGAGGCAATTAGAGGGGAAAGTTCGCCTAGCTCTTCGCTTCCATTCCGCGCCAATTGTACACTCATTCAATTTGCCTGAATTAATTAAGCGAAATGTAAAGCAGTCGTCTATCTTCCATTGTGTTTACGGGCGCATTAAATCAGCCGATCGAACGTTGACCAGCACGCGCGAGCGCGCGAGTCAATTAGAAACGCGCCGTCGCGTGGGGCACTATATAGTTACGTATAGTACAGCACATGCAGAGTAGCTGCAGTCTGTATATACACACACACACACGACAATGCGAACCGTTTGCCAATGACGGACGTTTTGGGGGAAAATACCTTCTCTAATCGATTGATAGATCAACGCGATTAAACGACGTGCTACAAACGTATCTGCATATGTGTGTATATGCTTTAGGTATAGTATGTAGATAGATGTGTTTGCGGAAAGATTTACTTTCGGATTACGAAAAGTCATCGTGTAGATGGAGGCATGTATATATACGTTACATACGTGTTCGTGCAGTAAGCGTCGATTAAGTCACCTATGAGAAGTGAAGCCTATTAATTTTCTTGGGGGTTATACGGTTTCCCCGCGAGAGCTGCAGGCGATGGTAAGATACGATGAATATCGATCGGCTCTTTGTTGCACATGTGAACTCGACCATACACAACACGATTTTCGGAAGTCGATCGGCATGTTGATTGGCTTCTTTTTTAAGGCGATATATTTTTGCGGTATGCAGCTTGCGTTATTAGCCGTGACTATGTCATTGTTTTTTGTTACAGGGATTTGAAAATGTGGTGTTAGATAGCGCGAGTGATTCAGTTGCTTCTTGCGTCAGAAAGCGGCAAGGGAAGTTTTCTCAATGAAAGTTAAAGTCAAAATTCACCGACAAAGACAAAGTTTCTTTTCGTTCGTTTGCATCTCCTCCCCTCACTTCTTTACAACTTTGCAAGACAAAAACGTATAATTATACTTGAAAAAGAAAACAAAAACTGACAAAGCGCATACAAGAGGTCAAACGTCATTCTCGCAAAAATAAAACAAACCTTATCTTACACACGTATACGCATTACTCGTGTCTCATTAGCCAGCGATTATTCGCTAATACTCTCGCGCTTTCATCAGAGCCATTCGGCCCGCGCGCCCGCCGGTATATAAATATTTGCTCTCGCTATAAAGATTATCATCGGCGGAAAAATCGCCGAAAATAGAGGACCTCGACACTCTTCTTTCCAGACCGGCGCGCGCACGTGTATGCCGAGAGCCTCGCGCGACCTTCGCGACACTGCTCTTCCCCTCTTATCAGTACGCGCGCGTGTGTGCGAATAATTGACGCCCGATGACGGCGATGATACCGATCGTGATCGGACACGCGCGATTTCGCGATGAGCCGCGCTATTATCAATCGGTGGTGTTGTTATGCCACGCCCCGCGCGCGCAAATGTGCGAGGTTGAACATATCTTTTGTTGACATAGTGAAAGAAAAGGAGAGAGAGAGAAAGAGGTATTGGATTGTCGATGATTTAAGAGAGTATTAGAAATGGAGCGAATGCGTGTATGAATTGATGAGGTTTCGGTTCATTGAACTATAAGTTGTAATAAGTGGCAGGGAAGATAAGTTTTGCGTGTGTTATTATCGGGCTAATCTCTAATCGGCGGTAGACTATTTCGTAACTTTCGCGGATATTGGTTATGTGACGTGGAAGAAACAAAAGGATGAAATAAAAATAGCTCTGATAATTCTTTTTTTATGTTATATATATATGTTTCGCGACACATATGTTGTTTTACTAAAAATACAAGAGAATGAAAGAATAACAATAAGCTTTTTATAGTCACCACATGTAGAAAAGAAACTCAACTTCTCAAATTAGAATATCAGTTTTCTCATTGCCGAAACCAATGATTTACATATTACACTCCTCTGTTATTTTCAAAAAAACAGAAAGTTTATATGTACATATTCTTCTTGGGAAAGTTGTACTTAACTTCAAGTCCAGAATATAATATTAGGTGCATTAATTTATTTATAAATTAATTTAACTGTCTCACACGATTTCTATTCTCAACGATTTATTATATATATTTGATCAAGTAAGTTCTTTCCCACCTATACTTAAATGTCACAAAAGCAATTTTGTTATGAAAATAAAATCTGCATTTCTGGATTGATTACAACGAACCAAAGTTTGTTTTGATGAGAATAAAAATTAAATTTTTTCTGATCGTTTTACATTAATTTCCTCAAAAAGTATAACAATGCAAAATTTATACTTTAAAATGCTTCCATTATCAATGATTTTATAAAATAATTCAGCTACTAAATTTTAAAATGTCGAAATGTTTTGGAGTTTTATTCGACATAAACAGACATTGCTTTATTGAAATCGGACCTAATACTTATTTATACATCGAGGTATTTCAAGACTTCTGTCAACATACAGACAGTATTCAGAAACTTTTGCTTCTTTTCCAAAAACATTTCCACAATCGGGAGGTTTCTGAAAGAATCGTCTGATGGAGCACGCGATGAAGATACCAATAGCTATAAAAGTAAAAATTTAAGAATAACCGTGTCAATTGAAGAACGAATTCCTACTCTGTATTAGGAAAATAGCTTCGGTATTGGGTATTATCCGAAAATAGTACAAATATACTATTAAATTTAAATAGCCGAAAATTGATAGACATTAATACTTCCTCTATCCATTCGACACCACAGAAAATTTACCTAAGTAGCATAAATCTCTCTCACGATCCATTGCACGCAATACGCTCGCTTATCAGCGGGCCTCTCCTCTTTCTCCCGTCTCAAGGTCCCGCCTGACTCTTCGCACACACATACACACTCGGGCGATATACACCAAAGCACGAATTTACAATATCGCTTCTCTTATCAAAATTTCGGCCGCTCGAGGCAAGGTCAGTCGCAGAGTCAGTACACACACACACACACACACTCGTGAAATTTGCAAGAGAGCGAGAGAGTTTGTTTTTTTTTCATACATAATATATTGTAGGTATGCCGCGCGCTTATTGAGGCCGAAATCGGGCCGCGCGCCCGTTTGTATATTATAATTGGCGCGATGGCCTATTTCGCACGTGAGCGATAAGCTCGAACGCATGGTTTCGCACGTGATGATAGTTAAATGAGGACGCGTGGGTTTTAGACGCGGCGATGTTTTAGAATGGTCTCTAAATCGACTGTTATACACTTATGTCTATTTTTGGAATATGAGATTATTAGTGGATTATATATCGTATATACTGTTTGTTTTCTTTTCTCGTGTCGTTATGAATGGACGCAGTTGAGTATAATCATTATTGAATTACCTTTTGTTTTCTGTCTAAATATTTTATACTTATGCAGCTGTGCAAAGGCTGATTTTTCAAAAGTCCTCGCCTCTATAGATATTTTATCTATTGGAATAAACTGATATAAAATATCTTAGCAATTGTTGTAAGGGTTGCTCAAAGTACAAGCAATAATCCAATTAACTTACTTATTATATATCGACATGGAATAGCCATCGTTACCAACTTATATATAAAACTCATTTTCACAGCAACGGAAAATTATATCCATCTTTAAAATTAACCTACAATCTTAACTCCTTATATAACCGCAATCGTCTCTAGACAGGCCCATAAATAAACATCGATCTCAATCCATCCTCAATATATATACATATATACCTGTATACATACACCTCCGGCTCATTTTCTCTCGACCGCCTCGAAATTAGAAACTCCCGCGCGCGCTCGGGTCGGCGACGCGTTGATCCTCGCGAGAGACAATCGAACGAAACGAAAGTAAGAGACGTAGTCTCGAAAAAAAAACATCTGCGCCAGAAATCTCTCTCACTCACACTCTCTCTCTCTCTCTTCCTCATCCTCCGTGATTTCCCGTGTCGGTGCTCTACTCTCTTATTTGCCCTCGAAACCTTTTCGATTGAGGAGGAGACTACCCATATACGCCTCGAACGCGCAAACGGTCCCGGGATATCCCGCGCGAAGACGAGCTTTTTCCTTTCACCCGCGAGCGTCTGGTGACGCGTGTTCGCCCGGATCGAAGGAGATTTGTCGGAGAGTATATATATATAAAGTAAAATCGTTTGGCGGCGATTAGAGTATTAGAGTTGACGAGTGAATTGATATAATTAGGCCCGGTGATTATGGCAGTCTCGGATATATAGGATTTAATTGACCTGAA
>JAPYZP010002866.1:0-12509 GCA_030522985.1 Torymus sinensis
CTCTCTCTCTCTCTGCTGGTGAAATTCCTAGAGAAAAAGCCAACGAGGAGTCGGCACTTCTGGTTCCGCGCCGTTGGCTTTTATATATTATATTGCGCGAGCGTCTCGACCCGCTGCAGCCAGGAATTTTCGGAGGTAGATAGCACAAGTCTGTTCTTGCGCGCGCACGACGGTTCCTTATTTTTATTTTTTAAGTGTTTGTCGTTTGGATGGTATGGAAAGCGCGGATTTTTTCCCTTCTCGGAGAGTGGAAGATCGCTGAAATCGCAAAATATTGTTTGCTGGCGTGGTTGAAATTTTATTGGAGGCTGTGTAGATTATTTGATTTTTGTGGTGCAAGAGTGACATTGAATTTACATCTTAAACTCATTGTAGGATTCAGAGCTTGATAATAATTTACAGAAAAAAATGAACTTACATTCTTTAAACTAGAAAGATAAACGGAAAATCAACTCGTAAAAGCAAGCCGAAAACCATCCAGTCCACATCAGCCCGGATTAATGAAAAATCCTGCGACCATTCGCATCGCGCTAAATAAATAAAAGCCAAAGAGCGCGAGATAGCAGTTAAAAGTGACGGCCTAAATTGAAATATCCTGGCGCGCACAATGCGAAATCGCGGATAATAACTTTACAAATCCGCAAGTGCATTACACAACGAAAATGCAAAACACGCGTAAAATTGTGCGCAGTCGCGGCTGAGCGCGTCCTGCGTCAAAAAATCACAATTTTTACGAGGCGCTGTGGACTAAATTGATATAGCGAATGTTCAGGTGAAACTGTAAAATATATCCTAGAAATTATTGGGAAAGAAAATTGTTCGACGAATCGCGCGATTGATAACAAATATAGATCTCAATCTGCAGTATAGTTCCGGGAATATTCAACTGAAGCGCACATAACTTCTGAGTACGGGAACTCGAAGGAAGCTATCTACGCGCGCACCTGTTCGTTTTATTCCCGTCGTCATCGCAAAAGAAAAGAGCGGAAAATAATAGAACGACCGCCGCCACCGCCACGCGATGCACATGTCACTGACCAAAGGATCTTTCCTATCCCTCTCTCACTCCATAGCAGCAGCACTCACTCCTCATCTCTCGCTCGCTCGCTCGCGCATACCTCTTCTCTCTATACACGTCTATCCTCGCGCGAGCGAGAGCCGCAAAGGAGGTTCACACGTGACGGAACGCGGAAATGAAACGAGTGGGAACGAGCGCGCGGGAAGGCCGCCGCTGCAGCCGGCGCGGTTCTTTCCGTTTCATCGGTTCCACGTTTCGTGCGGCGGCGGCGGCTTCTTCGCCGTTTTTCCTCACCACCGCCACCGCCGCAGCTCGGCTCCTTTTTCAAGCAGCGGCGGCGACGACGTCGCTTCTACAAATTGTCTTCTTCGCCGGAGTGCAGCCTTTTAAGCAAGTGGCGGCGGTCGGGCTGGTAAGTAAGGTGATAGGAGAGCGGAGCTTTCCGATTTTGCTTGTTGATTACGGGCCGATGGGATTGCTGAGCATTGAACTGTGGGCTTTGAAATTTCTGTATACGGTATAGAAATCGTTTTCTCTTATAAACTGGCATTCAGTGAATATTTACTAATTGTCGGGAGGTTTTCACTAATTACGTGTACCACTGATTTGGAATCAGTGAATATTGACTGATGTAAATTAGAAGGTTTGTCTTCTTCGAACTTATGAAGCGATTTTTGAGAAGAGCTACGAGCAGTCGTGTGCAAGAGAAAATTGAAAAATGTTTAATAAAAGATAAGAGACGCCATTATTTTCGTATAGGCAACATTTGGAGCAGCTATAATGCTACTTCATTTACCAAAACTGAATCTTTCCCATTTGTTATTATTAATAATAGTCATTTACTTTAGCTTCTATCACAACAAGTTGGAAAATAACCTAGCTGTTATTCCTGGCTATAGAAATATGAGGCAGCTAGCCTAACATCAGTAACATAATATTTACGTTCGAGAGCCTCATGGTCTATTTACTTTCGAAGCTTTATTCACTACGATGATTTCATGAAAAGAGTATGAAAGAATTTTCAATACGCGAAGAGTTAATGCGCCGAAAGTGAAGTTCTCTATATACACAAAGAAAAAGAAGTTATGGGAATGGATTTACGTCCATTTGCTATCGACGTATATCAACAAATTTTCACGCAAACCATTGCAAATAACTGAAAGCGAAAAAACCATCTCCTTTAGCGCACTCGACAGCCGCTTAATTTATGTTTATACTACGTTCCCCGCGCGATATATGCCAAACCCATTCAATCACCCAGCAAAAACAATCGCAGACCAACCGAACTCCAATCAGCATACAAGCAGTAGCAGCTCTCGCTCTGCCCACGACAGCCTCATTCCATCGCTCCATCCCGCGATCCCTATAATCCGCAGAGCCCATTCATCGACCGCCGCGCGCTGCGGCTGCCTGAAATTCCATCCAAGAAAATTAAACGCGCGTCTAACCGCGCGCACAACAAAAAATAACGCAGCCTTGTCATCGTTAGCCGCATATATCCACACACCCAGGATTTCTCATGAATGGACGGCCATTCGGTCGTGGCGTATAACCTACGTGGAAGCACCGTACGTTACCGGCGTGCAAGAAGACGACGACGGTGCGGAGCGAACGATGCAGGGAGCGGCATCTGGAGGTCGTCTGTGCGCGCGCTATATACGCGACGCGCGGGATCGATCCCCGAGAGCTGCCGTTGCCGCCGCGCGGATTCGCCGAGCCGAAAATAGGTGTTGTACATAGACGCGAGAGCGAGGAGATCTGACCCGCTCGCTTTCTATCTCTCCTGAGCGCGCCGAGGTTTTATATATATACACGTGTGTGTGTATGCGCCGCGGTGGTGGCGAAGTTTCGAGGTTAGAATCTGGGTTAACGTAACCTTAAACGAGACGAGAGCGGATTGATCCGATAGGGAAATTATTAATTGCGAGGCTGGGTGGGGAGAGAGTGGAATACTGGGTGGTTGTGGAGTGTCGTAGGGAGGGAGAGAAGATTTGTCGGGGGTTTTTTGGGGGGATTTTATTATTAGAGATGATGGGGTCGCGGTTCGATTAAATTTTCATCGGTTGTCTGCGAATAGATTATTAAAGCTCGCTTAATGAAAATGCTGGGGCAAATCGGGAGACGATGGTATTTTTGGTTTAGCGTGGATCAATATACGGTTTTGTGTGCTAATAAAAAGCAGTTCACCTACTATCGTCTTGAAATTGTCTGGTATTATAAAGATGTGTGGAAAGTCGTCTGATGATTGGATATCTCTTAGATTCCTTGAGTTACTTGCTTGGGTGTATTAGATATTATTTCCGCTTCATTCTTACAAATAATATTAAAGATTCTAGCCCGCAATGAATTATTCTGACACATTTCATATTTATACCAACTATCTTTTAGTGGATTAATAAATGAAGGCAGTTGATTGAAGTAGACGTTAGGCTTTTATGAAATTTTAAGTACGCTATATATCTATACGTGTATTATCTTGTGCGAGAAAATCGATTTCTACCAAAATTCTCATTACTAAAAAATCGGAATTATTTAATTTTTACAAAATCACGGTGTATTTTAACTGTAGAATTTTAAGAAATTTAAGAAATTTTAACTGTTCTAGTATATAAATAGATTATTCCTGCATGAAATGTAATATTTGGTCATCTACTATCAACCGTACAACTATACGCTGTCTTTAACAATAAAAAAATATATTCTGCTCTTTAATTAAATTTTTTCTCGTATCATATAGCTGTCCAAAAATCATGAAAATAAAACTAACTTTCCCCACATTTTTTGTAATAAAAATTTTTCAAGCAAAGATTCTACATCGAAAAACATAAAAATAAATAACTATCTGAGAGAAGGATATATTTATATTTAATAAAAAAAAAAGACATTAATTTACAGAGAAATATATTAACTATTAATTATTAATATGCCCATCTTTATAGTAAGACTTTGAACATTTCCGTCGAATATTTCCACATTTCGCCCAAAAATTAACTATTTTACTATTAACAGTTAACATATATATTAACTATAGATAAATCCCTCCCTCAGTGGCAAATAAAAACACTTAACAACCTCCCAATCCTAATACTTGTACCATACCACAAAATCCATCATTTTAATCCTACCATCCTACCCACCATCTCTCATCAAATGCACATAATTCTCTCTCCTTCCTCCCAAAAGAAGCCGTAATACCCTACATAGGCCCTCACGTACATACATAAGATCCGCGGACAACCTCTCCGCTCAATGCTCTACACACGCGCACACACACCGGCACGCGCTCGCGCGACGCGGCGCGTATCGAGCTGCGAGGCAGAGCTCGGGGGGGATAAATTCGAGGCGATGGCATCCGCGGAATGCCGTGTAATAATCGAAGCCGGCGGCATGAGCGGCGGCTCGCGAGGGGGCGCCACCGCCCAGGCCGCTACCGCCGCCGCGGCATGGACGTGTATGCTGCACGAGAGGCAGCCGCGTGGACGACGACACTGCTGTATATGTGTGTAGTGTACATATGAGCAAGAGAGAAAGCTATTTCAATTATGAATTCGACGGACCGGAGGTCTGTCCTCGCGGTCGAGCACTTAGAAAATGGCCCGCGGAGGAGGGGGTAGTATGCGCGAGTGTGGGTATATTAATTGAGGGTGGACGTGTGCGCGGGGTGGGATGATGTACATTTCGATGTGGTAGTGATAGGTATAAGTACAAGTATGGGTGTATGTATATGGATTTATTTCAGCTTGTTATAGATATTTCTTGTTAATGATGAAAGGCCTCTACTGTTGTGTAAGGGGGGATATGTTGCTGCGTTCATAGTGCGCATGAAAATATAGTTGCGCGTCTTTGTAAAATATTTAAAAATAATACTTCCAGATATGTTGGATTATCGTTTTGGATGTTATTGGCAATAAAGTTTTATTTTTGTAAATATAGATGGAGCAGGTAAAACATGGAGGGTGAAGCGTTTCAAGTTTTGTCTTGTGAATGTTTCTGAAAAATCGTTCATATACTAAATCTTTGACAAGAAGACGTTCTTTATCATTGTCATTTTATCTATGAATTGAAATAATAAATTCTTTCATTACTTTATTTAATAATTAAACTATTATCAGTGAATACTTTATTTAAAATAATTGCAAATTACGTGTTCAAACATGCCATTTCTGGGCTAGGAAGAATTCAGGTTATAAAGACAAATTGTAGTTCGAGAAGATGGGAATTTTAATACCCCATTATAAATGTTGTTAGTTTAGATTAACGCATGATCACCCTGAATAAAATTAAATTTTAAAATAAATTCACTTTACTTGGTTACTGTCTTGAAAGCTTGAATATAGATTGTATTTCAATTTTCATCAACAACAATACCCTAAACAGACCATTTTACGATAATACCTATAACCGCCGATAAACATTCGCTTTCCCAACAACACACACAATACTACCCACTACACTTTCTAAAATAAAATTGCATCATGCAACCCGACACCCGGTTCCGAGATTACCGAAGCAATAGCTGATTGCTTCTTGCTGAAAATTGCATCATTGCGCTCGCTCGCTCGCTCTCGGCCCAATAAAAACCGCGCGCGCATACACACACGTTGCCGCATTTCGGGGGTTTCTTTTCTCTCCCTCTCCCCTTCCTCACCAAAACTGCTGCGCGCCATTATGCCACTACGTACATACGTACGTACAATTCAAGGGTTTTTCGAACCCCCCAGAGCGCTCGTGCGATCGAAAAATACAGTAGGTAGGTCGTCGTCGCGGACTTAGACGACAACGACGAGGCGACCAGTTCTCTCTCCCTTACGAAGAAACTTTAATTTCTTCGGCATTGTGTCGCGGCCGGAGTTCCTTGCCCTTTCCACCGGGGGCTCCATACCTTTTCAATTCAGCGGTCTGTTTTTGATAGGAGGTCGACGACTATACTAGCGGCTGTGGCGGCGGCGGGCCGACTTCGTCTAGACGAGAGAGCGATCGCGCGCGGCACACCGGGTCTCTCCCTCTCTCTCTCTTTTATATAATCGCGAAACGAAATGCACCCCTCGCGCGCAAGCCGCCACGCGAAAATACATACCGGTTCTTTTTTCTACTCGCGAGCGAGCGAGAGAGAGAGAGAGGGCGCTTTATTCTTTTTTTCGTACGTGCTATTTTTCGACCTCGGCCGCCCCTTGGACTTGGGGTCGCGCGCTCGATGATATTTTTTAGAGGCCCGCGCCGAACGTATGCTTTGGCCCCCGTGCGCGTTGCTGCTGCGTGCTCCTGCATTTTTGTTCGCTGGTTTCAGTTGATTCGAATGATTTTTATACAATTTTCCAAGTGGGAAACGGCATTTTCATATAAATTAGGGGTTCGAACGTATACACGACACTCTTCGTGGTTATAAGAATTTAGAACGTTATATTATTGTACTTACATAGGAGTTCAATCTTCTTAGAGGAATATCGAACAAAGACAATACGCGTGTTATTGCGTAAGAGTATAATATATAATCGATCGTTTCTTATTATATGTCACCGAGATATTTACATATACGCAGACTATATATTTTATCGGGCAAAACGATCGTCAAAGCCTCGAAATATATATATTTATGTAGCGGTATATAGAAGACAGCGAGCAAACACAAACGAGTATTTAAATGAAAGCAATTCGTGATTCAACAGCTCCGTACGTTGCCCTTTCCGCACCGTGGGCCCTATATACATTAGCGCAGCGCCACCGTCCGCGTATATAAGTATATACATACACAACAACAACAATAGAAAAAAACCACCGAATTCTCGTTACACACACTCCTCTCTTTCGACGCGCAGGCTCGTACGCGTTCGCGCGCTGCAACTGGTTTGCAACGCATCCCCCCGACGTGTGTGTGTGTGTGCAACAGTGTTCATCCCCCTCTGAAAAATTCGCTTCCTCCTTCTTTCGACACTCTCTCCCTCATTTTTTCGCCGTCTAGTGGCATAACGTTCTCCCCGGCTGCATTTAAATGATTTATTCTCTTTATTAAAATCGCATTCGGACGAGACGAAGAGAGAGTGTTTGTGTGTGAGAGAGGGAAAAAGGGAAGATATGTCATCGCCGCGAGAGGATCGACGGCCTCGTCGTCGCCGCCGCCGTCTACGTCCTTCTTTTTCTCGTCGTCGCGCCGTCTTTGTTCGCTCGGGCGAGTTACTCGCCCGAATCGTCGGGAATTCTTTCGGGGGCACATGTTGCGCACCGCGCCCCGCGTAAGACTGAACTAATGGTCGACTGCTCCATAAGTACAGTTTCGAAGAGAGAGTTTTTAGAGGGTATATATAGCGACGAGTCAATTGACAAAAGGAATCTATGAATTTTATTATGTGAATTGAAATTTTTATTTAAGTATAAATTAATCGTATGGTTGAGGCTTATTCGTAAAAGATTTCAAATAATCCATTATCAAAACTTAGGTGTCTAATAAGATATTTCATTCAAAGTGAACAGTAAACATTGTTCTTTACAAATTTTATAATAATCCCTTAGTTAAATGAAATTTACACTACAGAATTCAATAAATGTGTAAGTACAACTCTAGATCCCTTCTATGCCTATATAATCCATTCCCCAGTTAAAAATATATGGCGGAAGTGACCTTTTTTCGAACTAATAATCAGACTGAAATCCCATATTAGTCGCGAAAAAGACACGTACAAGAAAAATGGATTATATAAATGGCATCAGCCATAAACTATTCACATAATTAATAAACAGATCGTTCTGCTCGCATTCTCTTCCGATGACATAACGCATATTTTTCGCGGAAGCCCAAATAGGCACACACGTATATATGCATATACGCCCATCATAACCTTCGGATATATAAGCACACGGGCGGCTGGTATGGGATGACGGGCGAAGGTCTCAAAAACCCCATGAATCAGCGGCGGCTGATGTTCCTCGCTTTGCTGCGGTGTGTATAGCGCGCGCGCGTGTGTTAGTGATCGGCTTTTCGCGATTTTTACGAGGCCAAAGCCGAGAACAGAACGAGCTGCGTTCCTCTCCGCGCGCGCGCGAGCAGGGATAATACGATCTCGAGGAGAACAAGATCCTGACGGGCGATAGCTACAGAGCGAAATAAAACGGGCCGTGTATGCGTGCTGGTAGTGGTGGTGGTTTTTCTTCGAAAGGAGATAAAATTTTTAATTGAAGAAGGCTGTTCGATAGCGGTAAAAGCGGAGCAAGTGGGCGCGAGTGGAGGTTGCGAATTCGGCGACGCTGCGAGGTGCGCGTGTATAAGTATTTTAGGAATCCGCGGAATGCTCATTGAAAGTTTTGTATTTGCATAGTATTTGAACGCCGGATGAATTATTCAATGGGAAATGCTAGCGACTGGACGCTGGTATTCTTGTTTGTTTGTTGTTGTTGTTGTTGTTGTTTTGTTGGAGTTTGAACAATTCATAAAACTGCGTATTAACGACTTTTGTAGGTTCAGGTTGAATACTTGAAAGATGCGACATTTTCTCGGTTAAAGTTATATGGATATTCTGTAAATATTATGTTTTCTATAAATGTAGGAACTTTTCTATATAAAACTGCTGCTTTTATGGGCCGAAGTAATACGTCATACTTCTCATTCAAATTGACGCATTTAAAGCTTATAACCGCGAGCGCGTTCCGCTCTTGCACCGCAAATATATATAAGCCACTTGAATATGTAAAAAGCTTCTCAGAAACGGCATCGCACAATGGGCTACGTCAGCAACTGTCAGTTTTCCGATATATTCATAGTGAACTTTATACAGTGTACGGCTCGATCAATTTTTTAACGATTTTCATCGGTATAGCGCGCATAAGTATAGTCGCTAAAGATGCAGGTAATAATAAACAAACAGCCTACCACGTTTATCAGAAAGCAACTATAAGTAAGCCTGAATTGATATGTGCCAGTCGTCGCGACCATCGCGACGCACTTGCGGGGCGAAATTGCAAATGTACCTTCGCAAACAGCTTCCTGAAAAAATCACACATCACTAATGCACAAACGCGGACGACTAAAAACTCATGAATCAACTTGCTCGCGCGCTCTCTCTCTCTACTGCGAGTGAATGAGAAAAACACACACACGTGATTCAAGCGAGTAGCTGAAGAAAAAAGCTGTGGATATTTCAAATACTCGCATGAAAGAAGACTTTAGTAACGTAGAGGCTGCAAGGAGTTCGCGCTCTCATCCCCTTGCGTATATATATAGGTACACGCGAAGTAATAATAATAATAATAATAACAATAATGATAATAAAAGCGAGCGAGAAAGAGAGAGAGAGAGAGAGAGCGTTAGGACAATGACAGTTCGGCGAAACGGGGGCCAGCCGCGGAGTCATCGGCAGCGAATTTGTCTCGGCCATAACGGCGCTCCCACTCGTCGTCGCCGCCGCCGCCGCTTTTATCTGCCCGCAAAGCGCTTATGCAAATTTCTCTCTTTCTCTTTCTCCTTTTCATCTCGTAAAAAAGTGCGCGAGAGCGCGCTCTTGTCTGCGTCACAAAAGACACGGGCGGTAAACATTTTTTGTTTCGCCGAAGGAGCGAGGGGGAGAGAAAGAGTGCGCGCGCGCCCGCCTGTGTGTGTGAGAGTATGCGTGGAGAGCGAGAGACGCGAGGAGAAAATGGTTGATAATGGAGTGGAGAAATGTTTATGTTTTGAGGTAAAGTGAGACTGATTGCGGCTGGTGGGCTGGCTGGATGGTTTCTACGATTGTGTCAAATTGCGAGATTGGGATGTTAGTTCGTAAAGAAATTGGTTTGACAAATTTTATTGACGACTGAGGACGAATTGTTGATTTGAGGTAACGTTTAATAGAATAACAGAGTAACTGCGATGAAGAGTTTTGTTCTATATTTTGAAAGATGGCATTTACCATAGAATTATGGAAAATATATTAAAAATGCCACATGATACAATGGATTTATATTATATACAATATAAAATTTACCCATAAAAAAGACTTGCAATTCCCAATCTACTCCTATATTTGAAAAATAAGAAATAGAGTATATAGAGCTCGATGAGTGAAAAAGATTGAAATTAAAAAAAATCATAATGAAATAAGCATTTGTACAATCAACTTCCAATTTAACAATTTGTTTTTTCAAAGCCAATTAGATATTTCAAAGTTTTGTAAAATGATTGCAGTCATCTGCTGTTTGCAATGATTTGAGGAATAGAGTGGATAATTTAAATGCTATAGTTAGTAAAAATAAAAAATGTAAAAGAATATAATTTGTTTCTGTTTTAGAAAGTTTTATTTCAATTACAAAAATATTTGTGTTCTCATACAAAGTAAAGTCCCGATAAACCAAGTTGTCTCTACCGAAATAACGATAAACTCCGGATATACACAGGCGACGGAGGAAAAGTTAAAAAAAAATAAATAAAAGGGTCGCTAAAATGTCGCAGATTCCTGGAGATACGCGACGAGAGTCGGTCTGCAGGATTGCGTTTCTCAAAGGGACTCGGGAAAAACGGGCTGCCAGTTCCAACGCCACGGCGGCGGCGACGGCGGCGGCGGCCCGAGAACTGATAAACCGACTTTGGAATGCCATAGAGATAAAGCCATAGAGCAGCAACAGCTGGGAAATGGGAGCGAGCGAGAGGAGTGTATCTTCGCTCTTGACTTCGCTCTCTCTACTAACTTTGCCAAGAACGTTCGGTTAGTTTTATTTTACTCTTCGGTTTGCTTGTTCGATTCAATTTTTCATCTTTTGATGCGGGTAAAATACAACATTATTGCGAGATTTACAGTAAGCTTATAGTATATATACAATCTCGTAAGGGAAAAATTGATGAACGTAATTTTGAAAATTGGTGAGCGATTTTTCTTTAAAAATAGGGACCATTTTTACAGTACGGATGGGAAAAAATTCGCGTGCGCTTACCGTAAATGTACAACATTTACCGTAAAAATTGTTGTGCTGTCATAGGTGAACGGGTGACGATCTTTTACAATTTTCTTCTTACAAATCTCTTATACAAAAATTTTGTCTCCTAAACTAACTTTACGGAAGTTGGGGTATTTGTTTTAAATATTGCGAGCATTTCGGGAAAAACGTATTTTGTGCATCAAAATTAACATTTCTACCAAACCACACGAATAAAAATTTGTAGTAAAAATGACTATTTTTTATAGTAACCGTGGGACAGACGCATAGTCTCATGAAAATTACTACAATTTATAATAAAAATTGCTATTTATATAGCCAAAATTGAAAGAAGTAGGTAGCAATTTGCAATGAAAATTACTATTTCTATAGTATAAAAATTGAAGAAAAAAAAACAGTAATTTTTACTACAAAATTTTGCTCCGTGGATATAAAAAAAAGATAAAAATAAAAATACCTATTGTATACGAACAAACTTATTAAATTTATACAATGCAATGTCCCATAATAACACGTTTTCCTTCAAAATCACACATAGCCACATGCACCTCCTCGTTCCAGGCCTCATTACAAAACCCCCTAAAAAAGCCGAGCGCGCGCCCACCGTTTCCGCGAAAACGCAACCGCAGAGGAGCACCTCGCGAATTCGGGCTTCTCCACATAATGCCGCGCACCGCTGCGCCCCGAAAAATCGACGACTACGAGGACGCGGGCGCGTTATACGGCCCTACTTAGTTTCTCGCGACAGATGGCACGGCGCGGCCGAGAGAATAGGCGAGTGAGAGAGAGAGAGTCGAGATCAGTAACCCCCGATATAGGGCGAAGGACCTCCCGACGTAGCAGCGAACGTGTGTGTGTGTGTGTGTACGAGGGAAGGGAGAGCAACGCGCCGCGCCGTTGTGGAATTTTGGGGAGCGCGTTGTGCAGTAGGTAGTACGGGAGAATTTTAGTTTCGGGGTGGTTTTTCGTTGGTTTGGGAAAGTGGGTAGGGGAATTTCGGAGCTACTGTGGGCTCGCGTTGAATTATGTCGGGGAAGGTAGAACAAATTTTACGATATTAGGTGTCCATGTATAGTTACAAATTATTCCGTTATAAGGATAATGAAAATTTATGCTATTTGTGAGAATATTGAAAACTAGATTTTCTTTAAATAAGTTTTGATGGCGGAATTTTAAGAAACTTGATCACATTCATTATGAAAAATATTTCTACACCCTAACACTTAAATCTTAATATTTAAAGATGAAATAGGGTTATTTCATGTTATATTTCTTCATTTTATTATACGGAGAAAAATTGTTTCGAAAAAATTACTATTTTTGATAGTAAACATGGGATAAATAAATAGCAATTTGTATTATAAATTACTATTTATATAGTAAATATTACAAAATAATAATTAATTGGTGTAATTTTCAAGCAAATATGAAGCTGTCCCACGTGTACCATCAACGATAGTAATTACTACACAATTTTTCTCTATCTACTATATAATAAATAATATTTGTTATTTAGTTGCTTCTGTAACATATAAGTTATTGAGAAATACTAGACTGGCTTTCATAAAACGTGAACTAGCTTTCATCAATGCAC
>JAPYZP010002867.1:0-15117 GCA_030522985.1 Torymus sinensis
AAGACAAAGAGTGAAATTTCCAGAAGAAGTTCGCGAGCAGAAAATTTGAGCTTAAGGAGAGCAGTACGGTTGGTTAAATATTTGTCCGAAATGAATGGGTGATTTCTTCACAATGAAAGTCTGCGCTCTTTGTTTTCCGCAACGGGAGCGCGGGCGTGCGCGCCGCGTCTTTTCCTCAGCTCCGAGCGTTTTCTTTGTGCGCCGCGCGAGCGCAAGACAATCTGCCGGTAATTAGCCTTAGATGGACAATCTCGCCGGCTTATCCGCTAAATAATTAAGCCAATTAAACGCTGAATTATCGACTTTCCCAACGAAACTTGAGAAATCGCCCAACTCTGCGTGCTTCTATATATATGCAAACATTTTTCGGTCCTCGGCCACGTCGCTCACTCGTCAAGCAGAGCCGACGACGAGCCATGTACATACACACATTCGAATATGGCGAAGGGTAACACGTTAGACACGTCAAATGAATGGCAATTACTTTCCAGCAAGTTTATGAGATAATAAAGCTACACAAGGAACAAGTATGTTTATACGCGTTCGCATCACAGCTGCATTATTGCCAGCCGCGTATGTACAAGACCCGCTTGCATTCATTTTCATCCTTTTTTACCTCCTTAATTGTTTTATTGAGCCTGCTTAAAGTGTACATCGTTTATTTGCAATTTACAGTAACTATTACATATTTATTGCGCAGCCGCGAGAGATTGAATGACTAGCAGGAGAAGGAAGCCGAGCAAAGTGCCTGATTCACTCGGAGGCGCGGACAAAGAATCCCATATCGAAGAATTAGGCGGCCCCCGCTCCTATGTACGTGTCTAGCTTATTTCGGCTCGCACGCTCGTCTCGCGTGCTTAAAATGCCGCGCACACCGCGAGTAAGTACTTACAGCACTCGCCAACAGCTCATCGCTCCGGCGAATCTCAAAATCCACTTAACTGCCTCACCGACATGGATTTCTTTTCGAGAGCAAAGGTTAACGATCCGGCCGACGAGACGCTATCGCGCATAAAATTCCAGCCGCTGGAAAAGCCACGGGGCGAATTAAGATGCATCGCGGCGTCGATTTTTCCCTCTATAGCACGAAAGGAGAGCTGGCGTCGAGTGAGATAAAGAGAGACAATGGGGCGGCCAGTCGCTCACCACCCCCGTCATCATCATCATCATCATCATCATCATCTCGCAAGGTCATCTTCGGCGGCGCGCGACGGCGACGAACGAACGAACGGACGACGCGGTCACGGCTTTATTTCACTTTCTGCGCTGCCGCGCTTCAATTCTTCCCTCGCTCGCGCGTGCAGCTGACGCGGCCTCGTCTCTCTCCCTCGCTCCTTCGCGGTGTTCATTTCAATTCTATCTCTCGAGAGCACTTCCGACACTTCTTTTTCAGCCTTCGGACCGGATTGTTTTACTTGTAATGAGATTTTATCCGCAAGAAGAGAGAGAGAGGGAGACTGAGTTTTGTAACTACGGTCATTGTCATTGCGATATTTTACGGTTTCCCTTTATTCAGCGCGGCTCTCGCATTCTTCCGAACTATTAAAACTGTTGTCGTTTAACATCTCCTAGCTGCGTCTAATTAGTCGGCGTGTATTTTTTGCGGGGCATAAACCTCTCTCAACTGCGCGACGCAGTTTCTTTGCGTAGTCTCGTAAAAAATGAGGCAGCAGCGTCGCTTCGGGGATTTATACCCGCGCGAGCGCGCGTGAGAGGACGAGTTTATTTTTTCCGACCTCGTCGACGCTATGTAGTTTAGGACTTGGACGCGGGCACAAAAGAGACGTGTTCAAAAGTGTATTTTTACCGAAATTTACGACAGCTCGCTCATTGGCCGAATAATAGCTTAATCTACTCTCGAGAGAGAGCATAAGCTGTATTTCATCATCAACGCGCGAAACGTTAGAGCAGAGCGAAGGTTCGCCTGGTGAAACTGTTTCTTTTATCACGTCGACAATAATATAAAACTGACGCGAGGCCTTTTTACGATCCGCCGCGGCGCATACCACACCGTGAATCGGCATTAATATACTCGATCATAAAAGTGCATTATGGCTCATTAATTTGCATGCAAATAAGACTTTCTCTCCTTTTCTTCTCTTTCTCCCCGATCCTTTCTCCATCAACCCTCCGCGGAGAGTGAACAAAAACGGCAGATCGTAAGTCAAGTTCTTTATTAGTCCGCGGATTTACGGGGGAGAGCAGCAGCGGCAGCAGTGGCAGCAGCAGTGGAGGCGCATGCGCGCGCGTCACTTTCAAATGAGACAATCCACGCGCGCTCGCGCGGTCAGCCGCGGATTAGAGGGATGCCCGAGCAACGGTACACGCGGACGATGTAATCCGCGGATACAATAGCTTAATGAGGGCCCCGTATCTTCGTGACTCGGGAATTTACGGGCGATTTATTTACGAGAGGCAGAGAGCCGCCGCCGCCGCCGCAGGCCGATTACATGCATTTCGTGAAACCGAATTGGAACGCGAGCGAATGCTAAAGCGACTCGCCGTAGTATGGAAGAGGTCAGTTAGAGGGATATGCCGCGAGAACGTGCAGTCGGCAGCTCGAGTTTGTCCGTTATATGCGTTTATTAATTGCCCGCTAGCTCGTGTGTGCCGGTAAATAGAGCGTTCCCCGAGCCGATCCTCATGTCGCGCACGCGAGCAATTAAAACTTTACTCTTTTCGAATCGGGAATAAACGATATCGTATATATACCCTTGAATTATTTATGCCACCGTTACGCTATTTTAAGCGAAAGGTTACACGCCGAAATAGATATTTAACGATCCTTCTTTTTTTATTATCGGGGACGATCGTCGAGCTTTACATATGTGGACCCCCGAGGATATATACAAACGCACTAATGATTTTAACAGGCGTATAAACAAATAATTACAAATCGTGATTCCCTCGTTAATGGCCGAACTTTACGACGTCGAATTACAAAGTAAAGATTGATCGGGACAACACGACGACAACACAGGCAAATACGCGCGCCCTCGCTTTGTTATATACCCGCGCAGAGAGAAAGAGAGAGAGAGCCTCGTTTATATATGCACGGGGAATTTTTCACGAGAACAATTAAATAAAGCACGTGCGCGCGCGTGTAAAAGCGTCGCTCGCGCGGAATCGATCGGCCGATCGTAAAATAAATTTCAACGACATGTGACAAACGCTCCTTTTTTCGTCTTCTCTCTCCCGGGCTCACCAGAGAAAGAGAGAGAGAGAGCAGCATAATAATGTATCTCTTCCACGAGATTAAACACACGGCGAGAGATTAAATGCGAGATAAAACAATTTGACGAAGTGTATATATGTGCAGCGCGACTGGATTCGTCGAAAGAATGATATTACAAAATTGGTATACACACCACACACAATGATACGAGAGAAAGAGAGAGGGGGCAAAAAAGGAGGTAATAAATCGAGGAGCGTATACGCGAGTGTTTACGAGATTGGATTTTCATGACTTAGTGCACATTCGCTTTTTGTCGCTCGATTTCTTTCTCTTTTCTTCGCGTGTCGAACAAGTCAAATAAAAACGTATACTTTTAAAGTGCTCGCGAGCGACGTACTGTTCATCAACAGACACAAACGAGCAGCGACTTTCGGCCGGTGTGTATACATATATTGTGCATGAAACCCGAGCCACTGGGCATCGACCTCGCGCGAGAAAAAAAAGAGGGAAACACGTGCTGCTCATCCTTTTTCGTTCGCGAGAATGAGCGTTATATGTATACGCGAGAGCGCTGACGACGACGAGTGCAACGCACAGAGGGCCAGCTCGTAAAAGCGACGTTAAAGGATATACACCTCTCGCGATCGCTTTACGAGGCGTGCACGCGTATACAAAAGGCGCCCACGAAATATGCCCGAAGGCGGTGCCGAAAAACCGAGCGCTGACGGAATCGGGTTTTTCCGTGATGTATATATACGCGAGTAGGGGCAACGGATGTGCGGTAATGGCGGCCTGATTGTCTTGGGTTATCTGTGAAATTTCGGCGAGATGTGAGTAGGTATATACGTATATAGTTTTTTTTAGTCTGCGGAGTAGGTGATGAATGAGTCACTTTGAATGTGCAAATAAGCTGTGTACGATTACTTTGCGGTGTATATTTTTTAACTGTATGCAGTTGTTTCCAGACACCCGTTAGGTTTATTATGCTGTCGAAAATTTACAATTTCAATTTGAAAAATAACCGATCGATTGACCCGGAATTTTTATTTTGCATTTATAATATTATTATACGTATGTTCCTCGAAAATATATAAACCTAGTTTTCCGCTTCTACACTTGTACATTTATATTTGTAAATTATTCAAATTCTGCTTGCGATTTTTACATTTGACCGCTTCGCGCTCGATACTTGTCCAATTCTGATCAATTACATGCAAACGATCTGCGAGTAACTTGGAAATTCTTTTTCATTCCGTTTGAGAGCCACTTTTAGCATCTCGTTCCCGCATTGATCTGTTCTGGCCTGAATCACCGTATACACAAGCGCACCGAAATTATCTTTATTAAACGTTTCCGAGAATTCCATTAACGTTTTTTCTTTTCATACACACACACACACACAGCAGCATATTGTGTTCGATGTACGTTTATCAGGGATCCGCATAACACTCCTCCGGAAAGCCGCGGCGCAATATCGCGAGGGTGCATCACCTACAGGGTATGGCCCTCGGAGGAGAGAAAGAGACGTATGGAGCAAATCGGCCAGGGGAGGCGAGATTCATCGCGCGCGTGCGGTGTCATGGTTCAGGCCGATCGGGTTACTTTACGACGCGCCGCATCCTTCTCTCACGAGCGAGAGAGTCAAGGTCGCGCGCACGCGCGCGCGGGAATAGACCGGGACCCTCCCTCGCCGCTCGAAAAATGACTCGCGATCACGCCGAAAGATACGCAGCTCTCTTTTCGTGCGGGAGGCGGGGGAAAGAGAGTATGGGAGAAAAACGGCCCGACCCCCCTGCGCTCCTCTTTTCCTTTTTTCCTTTCTTTTCTCCGCGGCCATCGCGGCGCGCGCGCGGGAAAATTTACCTTCGCCTCGTCGTGGCTCTCTTATCAGGCAAAAATTCTCCCCCCGCGCGCGCCGGGAAAAACGCGTAATGACACGTTGCCCGAGGATTTTTCTGCGCCCGCGGCCAAGACGGGGGATCTCTCCTCTCCCCCTCCATTACACGCCGCGGATAAATTACCCTCTTTAGCGCTCATATGTAAATAAGGAGGTGAATTTATGTCCTGATTAAAAAGAGGGGACCTTTCGCAACGGGAAGTATGCGCGACGCGTGCTCACATTTCAAGCGCGTTTTCGCACTTTCAAGCAGCTACTTGATCGACAGGTTTTCGATAGTAATAAAAATACTCTGTTAACAAAGGTTTATATAACCCTAATTTGTTTGATTAACTTTCACCGGTACCGTGTTCGGGTATTTATACCAAATGAGCTGCGCACAAAGCGGGCACTCGCTATATATACGAGCTCGAGTGTGTTTATTTCATTGCACAACCTCCGCGGATAGCCTTTTTTGAAATCCGCGCGCTTTCGGTTTCAATGACGCTCGCCTTAAACGATCAACTCGCCGCGCTCGCGGGGGAAAACGAAAATAGCCGAACTGATCGTGCAAGATTTATTGGCTAATTGTTCGGCCTCGCATTTAGATTCATCGATACACGCGCGCCCGATACTTATTACAAGCGCACAGCTGTTCGCGCGGCGCACTACCGTTTTCCCTCGGCGCCCATTTGAATTTCGCGTTCGATCCATCGCGCTCTGCTTCCCGACCTAATCTCCCTCTGCGCGTGCGCGCGATGCTAACGGGCTGTGTTCTGTTCGCTCGAGCAGCGTGCATTTTTTAATATTGCACAGCTGTCTTTTCCGTTTTAGATTATGGATTCGGAAACTGTAAAAGGCACGCGCGCAAGGCGTACGTTCCTGTTAGGATATAGAGGAACGGTTTCGCGCAAATGATAAATATTTACCTGAGAAATCGCCCGTTCGCGAAATAAGAACGCGAATACGTTGTACGTGGGTAACGTGAGAAGCGAGCCGCGCGAGGAATGGAATAAAGAATCGATGTATTTTATAGCTGGATGTGCACGGTTCGAGTGAATTAATAAACATTAAAAGCGAATTATTTATACGGCTTGTTTGCAGCTTAAATTTATACAGTATGAAGAACTTAATAAAAGAGCCGAACGCCGAGTACGTTAAACGACTACTTATCGAGCAGTCCTTGCCCATCAGCGGCTTGTTCGGGCCTAAAAAATCAATTTTCGGAGAACACACGAAATGCCCTCGTCGCGGTAAATTGGCCGAAAAAAAAGAAGCAAAAAAATTAAGGAGTAGGCCCGTGTGGCAAAGGGCCGGGCCCTGCGGGTGAAAAATTGCGTATTAAGCGTCGCGTTAAACGGCCATTAATGCGCCTTTTTATGCCCCAATTTCCGTTATCGATGTCAGGTATCGTAAAAAATACGGCGCCTTAATATCGGCCGTGCGTCTCCTCTCTCGCTGCTCGGATATCCAATATAACGTCGTAAAATTATTATAAGAAGGCGCTCCCTCTCTCGCTGCTCGCGTGGCTTTTAAAAGTTCTCGGAAAGGGGAGGTGAAGTTAGGAGGAGGCGCGGTGGCGGCAAAAAAGAGCAGGAAAGCAGCGAAGAGCGAGTGAGAGAGAAGGAGAGAAAAAAGAAATGCCAGAGATTGGTGGATTCCAAGTTGTCGGGGTGGTAGTAGCAGTGCGGCCTCGGCGGCGCGTTGTTAGCGCAGAGGAGAGCCCGCGACTGTGTGTCTCTGTCTTCTTTCGTCCTCGGCGAAAAAGAAATAACGAGGACAAAAAACGAAGGACGGGAAATGGAGTAACAACGCGAACGAAGGGGAAAAAAGCCCGGCGGCCCGATGATCCTGTATATTGGGAGAGAGAGGAGAAAAATTGGCGCACGCGGAGAGGGGAATGCAGAAAAAGAAACGAGTTTGAATGCAGTAAAGTTATATTACGAGGAAGAAAGTGAAACGCGCACGCACGCGCGAGAGACGGAAAAGTGAAGGTGAGTGAGAGAGAAAGAGGAGGAAAAAAAGGGATAAAAATCGAAGGAACTTGGCCTCTCGCTCGCGGTTATCTCCTTTTCGAGAGACGCTCGCGGGAGGCGAGCGCAGAGGAGAATGCGCGTATAATATACATATACATACAATCGAGCCAAATTCACCGCTAATATCCTCGGCGTCCGATCTCGAGCCGATCGATAAATCGCGATTTCGCAAAGGAGGGTCAACGGAACTGCCCACACGGCCGTCTCTCTTTCCCTTTTACTTTTTAAAAGCACTTTACATATATATACACGTTTAAAGGTATGGCCGAGCCATTATTAAGCGTTCGGTTGTATGCGATCAAAATCGTTAATTTAAAAATGCGATGTAATTGGAAATTATAAAAGTTTTGTTGAATTAATAATAAATGAATTAAGGTCGTTTAGTATTACGTGTGAATCACTCATAACGAAGAAAACTCTATTACCGATGTTTAAAGTCAATAAAAACAGGCTCATGCTAGAAAAAGGCGTTAAATAAATTGAAGCTCATAGCGGCAGATCGAAGGCGCATCCAAGTCCGTCGGGTCTCGTTAAACGGCGATGAGGCCGCGCCCCCGGACAAAGTTTACGCGACCACCCGAGCGCATAATGTGTCCCGCAGCATCGCTCGCATATATATATATATGCGCGCCTCCCTTTTGCTCTCACATCGAAACGCCCAGCTCGCGCGTGCGGTATAATTGGCTCACTTTAGCCGGACCATTTTCGCACTCGCGTTTTGCGTATATACACACATACACGCGCCGCCGCAGCTTGATTTATTAAGTGCGTTGAGCGGGCGAGCTTCATACGGCGCGTTTATTGAGCCATTTACGCGCCGGCGGCGGCGCTCGCGCCCCGTAGCGTCATTGTTGCCGCCGTCCTTTTTCTTTCTCTCTCTCTCTCCCTGCGCGGAAACATCGTCGATTTATGCGGCCGATCGTATAGTCGTGTTGCAGCCCAGAGTAGACTGCGATTCTTCGACTCGAGCGTGAGAACGCAGCCTCTCTGTATACACACTTTGTCAATTTCGGGTAATTTTCGTGGTGCGTTTTAGCAAAAATTTTTTAATCGTCCGCAGGTACAATTAAATTTAATGTAGCGCGCGCGAGAGAAAGAGAATTGTAAAGCGATTAAATTGTTATGTACGGGCGTTCATCGTTACTCTCGCATCGTGCGCGGGAAAACACGCAACTAGCAAGGACACTTAATTTGTATGAAATTCTTCCCTCGCTAGAGCTGATGCCGAGATGTTGATAGTTGTGCGCAATAATCACTATGTTTACGAATTTTTTGTTTCGCAACTCCATTTTTTTTACGCCTTCTGAGAATTCAATTTTTCCCCGCCGCCACAAAGTGCCTGGGTAGAGAATTTTTGAAGAACGATCAATTAGCGCGCAAGTATTTTCTATATAGTGGCATTTTTACGTCTTCCGAGAAAAAAAAAATACCCAACTCGACTCTTTCGCAGAGATGAATTAGAATTTTTATTTCTCAAAGGTATATGGCATACGTGTAACGCGCGGGTATAACGAAGAAGTGCGAATAAATCAGGCATTTATAAGGATCGCGCGTCAATTAAAGCGGAAAAAAGGCGCACCACGCCTCGTCGACGTTTTAATCCGGTCTCGCTGCTGCTGCTGCGGCGTCGACTAAACGGCGAAAAATGGAAAATTTATCCCCGCAGCCGCGGCGCGCTCGCGACAACTCCTTTAATGAATATTCACCGCGAAGTGAGTTAAAGGACGACATCCTAGGAATTCAAAAATGTCGCCTTTGCGCGCGGTAACGAAGCGCGCGCGTATATATACTCGGGGTGTAACACGGCGGCGCGTGTGAAATATAAAATCCCTCGCGGGGTAATTGAAATTTATATAGTGTATACTTGGGCGTACACGCGCGCACCACTGGGAGAGAAAGAGAGAGAGAGATAGACCATACCGCGCGCCGAGCGATTAAATTGTAATGCGAGAATTTATCGGCGGACGCGCTCGCCACGACACGCTTAATTCGGCACGCGCGCGTATATACGAAAATTTTCGTTTATTTGCCTGCCTGCCTGCCTGCCTACCTGCCATTCTATATAGCGTGCCGATGGCGAGGCGCAGATACGCGCGCGTGCGCAAAGAGATCTTCATCTATCTGCCCGAGACAAAAGTCTCACACGTGTGTGTGTGTTGTTCGCGTCGCGGCACCAGCCTTTGCGCGAAAATAATTACTGAGCGCGCACTTTTTGGTGTACGTGTGTGCGTCTTTTTGCTCACGCGACCCTTTTCGCGTGCGAAAAATTATTTAGATTCGCGGCGAGCCGAGTTTGTCCGCGATCCCCACATGTATATATCTCTCTCGGCTGCAATTACGATCTTCCGCTTCTTATTAGCTTTCCCTGCACCCGATATTTATTATCGTGCGTTACCGCACACGAGCTGCCCGCGCGTTATATTTCGTTTATTTTTTTTCACGGTCACGCCGTTCGGTAGCTCCTTATAGCAGCGTATACTAATGAGCGCAGCTCTAGCCTTATGGATTCAAGGTTTCGACAATTACTTTTTTTCACTCGCACTTCTGTGATAATCACCCGTTGCGTCAATCACTTTTTGTCGGCGGCGTGCCGCCGTAAAAATGCGCGATCAAGCCCGTACCGACTAAACAGCTATACTTTCGATGCATGCACCACGCGCACGAAACTGTGTGTTCGAAAATTACGAATTTCCACGCACGAAGATTAAGATAAGCACGCGGGCAGCGCTCGGAAATTCTATCACTCCAACCCTCCATAATATACCTTCCCAATTAATCCATCCACGGTACATCGCCTAAAAGAAAAAAGCGCAGTCGAGGAGGCATTCCGGGAATCGCGCTTATATATGTACACCCCCGAATGAAGTTTTAATCGAAAAGCGCCCCGGCGGATAATGACGTTATACAGTAAGCCCAGCTCGCTTGTTTTTCCCCCGCGGGCTCGCTCGAGAGTTTCCCTCGGCGCAGGCGCGCGCGCGTTCGCCGTCAACGTGTCTCTGGTAGTCAATCTTGTTCGCGAGGAATCTCTCACGGTCCTAGCTCGCGGAAAATTAAACGTCCAGCTCTCTCTCCCTCTCTCTCACGCGCGAGAGACAGAGCGGCGATTAAGGTGTCCGTTAACGCGCTTTAATTGATCCGGCCGGCTAATGGGGACCTTTCACGGCCTTTCCCGGCGCGCGTTTCCTCGTTCCGTTAGAAAGAGAGAGAGAGAGGCTTCTTCCTTTATTGCGCGCGCACTCGCCGAAAAGTTTTTTGATTGTCGCGCGCGGAGGCTCGTTATGCGCGAGAGAGTATACGTACAGGTGACGACGGTTACGAGGGAATTATATGCATGAGCGCTGGCTAACAGTTGTTTTACGGCGCTTCGCCGCTTTTATGAGTTATGGGACACGCGCGCCTGCGCGCTTTTATGAATGCCCCGCGAATTGCAAATTCGTGAATGGCTGTTTAGAGTGCGCAAGTGTATGTAGGATTCGTTTGATTAAAAATCGACGGTGTCAACTGCTCATTTACCTATTGTAATACGGCTGGGAATATGTGCAAATGACGTCTGTTTGTTATCTCATAAACTTCTTTGTTCGTATAATTGCTTGCTTAAAAAATAACGAAGAAAAAGAATCTTTCCATTTGGCTGTAAATGGCGGTTTAAGGATAATAGAAAAAAAAGTCACCAACCTCGCGTGTGTACATACTGGCTTCGTCTCCTCCACCCACCATCACTAGTTACATTCATTCTTAATTCACTTTTGCTGTACACTTGTATGGCCCGATAGCTTTGCATGTTAATTGAGTCACGCACTTCATGTATTATGAATTTAATGACGCATCGTTTACGCACACTTCCTGCTATTATACGATTTTAATTCCTTTTCCATTTCATTGATATAAACGATCCGATGCTTTTATTTAATTATAATAGATCGATAATGAATCGGTTAACCCTACACGAAAGAAAGCTCGATTCACATTTGATTCGATCGTCAAAACACAATAATAACCTGTTAGCGAGCTGCGGTTGTTTGTATTTTGACGGTTGGAGCAGACGCGGTGTGAGAATATTGTCTTGTCACAATAGGAATGACTCGAGCATATCGTCCAGATTGAATTTCTATTACTTTATACACATATATAATGGCCACAAAGGAATTTCTTCGTGTAAGAAAATTATTTAACCGCTGGAGAAAGTTTACGCGGCTGCTTCTCCATTGTATATCAATTCCTCTTGATGACGAGATAAACTTTTGTTTGAGAATATAAGTGAATCGACTCTTGCTGAGCTCTAATTGTATACTAACACTATATGATACCGATATAAAAAAAGAAACAAATTATTAATTCAAAGTCAATGCAAGTTTACTGTGATTCCATTTGACGCAAATTTTGTGATAAAGTTAATCTTATATTTTTGCGCAATTTGAAAATAACATATAATTAGAACATTCATGAAACGTATATGAAACATATAGTGGCTTATTTGCAAAAGTGTTGGATTAAAAAATTATTGTGAAAATGAAAGTTTGTTATTATAGCAAAACGAATGTTGTTCAAATTGAAGGATATGCGCAACGACTCTATTCAAATTTTACATAAAGATTTCTGTAATAAGTGCGTATTTCGTAAAACGCGGGATGATAATTTTTTTAGAAACGCGCAAAGAATACCTCGGCATCGTTATGTTTGAAGTGTACTTGCAAGAGGTTTTTTTGAAGAGAGAAAAACCCGAGACGACCGTGGACGTCATTGCAGGTTAAATACGTTTACCTCAAAAAGCGTTACGTAACTCTCTTTGCCTTAATTCCACAGCTTGCGAAAAGTTTTTACGGGGCAGGTAAAACGAAAACATCCGTTGCGCCGCAAATATTACTCATCGCGGCTATTCTTATGCTAACTCCGTAAACGTAATATCGCGCGTGACGTTTAATAACAAAGCATAAGAGTTACGACGACGAGTACATAGTATTGCAACTAATGATTTAACCGCCAGTTAGAAAATTCGTGAAAATACAAAAACCGCACGATTCCGATAATTTACCATTACAAGTACGCGATTCGAACAACATTCGCAATCTCGAAAAATGGTCGCAAAAAGAGAGTGGACTTTTAATGACACGGCAAAAGTGGACGAGCGGGATATAAGCGAAAAAGCTCGTTTTACATTTGAAAATGTAAATACGTTGACCGAGCGACCGCGCGCGTTTTCTCTGCACGCGCGGCGCGCGGCGTTATATAACTTTCGTTTCAATGATGCGATTAAATCGCCGCGCAAAGAAACAAGACTCAAGCGGCGAGTGTGTGTTTTTGTCACATGCACTTACGTTATATATATATTTACATTTTCAAATGTAAATCCTCTCGCTGCGGATAGAGATTCACTGTATAAGGGTGAGAATCGCACAACTCAATTCTGGAGTAAGCGCACACTGCAGCAAGACGACTATATGTATATATATATATTCACTGAGAGGGCTGCCGTCCACTTATATCTTCGTCCTTTGGGCGTCAACTCCAAACTTGAGTTGCAAAATTATCACTCTTACAAAGCGAGATAGCACACTTTCCGCACACTTGTTGCAAAACCTCGGTCACAGCTTCGTTTCATTGACTTTTTATTTCCTTTTCACTTGAAAACTTGAGCACACACGCGCACAGGTCGTCTGCACAGCGCTGGCGATTTCCCAATTTCCGGCGATCCTCGTATCCCCCCGCCTGTCAATCGTCGCTCCCCTTTCGCCCCGGCGCCGATTGCGACAATTTCGCCGCGACTCTCGGCGCGAGGAGAAAGGAGAAGAGGGCGGCGAGTGCAAGACGGGGAAGAGACGAGAGAACGAGAGACACACGAGCGGCGCCGGCCCGCTCTCTCTCCGTGTGTACCATGTACGAATTTCACTTTCACCGCCGGCGTATCACGAGAGAGGCGCGGGCGGGCGGCCGGTCTGTACACAGGTAATATCATCGACCGGGGGGTCCTGGCGCGAATTACCTTCTCTGCGCACTCTGCCAGCCAAATCCCCGCTGCGAGCTTTGGTCCCCCGTCAGACAGTCGTCGGTCCTCTTCTGCCCCGCTGCTCGAGGACGGCGAAGCACACACCACTGGTATCCGTCGAGGAGAGAAAAAAAAAGTCTCACAGAAGTAATGGCAAAAACTGGGTGCGCGTTGGGGGGACGGAGCACGCAAGGGTCGTGTGTGTCGCTCGCGGGGGGCTGACGGCGCTCTCGCACACACACACATGCACACACGGCGATCGCGCGGCGCGGACGTACTGGAGGCGACTAACGGCGCGCTCCGGCGCTCGCTCGCTCGATCCTCTCGCGCCTCGCGCGCTCGGCTTCTCTCTCCTCGCAGCCTCGGCGCGAGCGCGCGCGGCTCGGGAGCGGGGGAACGCGTAGCGGAACTCTCTCTCTCTCTTCGCCGGCTACAGCAGCTCGCTCCGCACGCACTCCCCGTCTCTCTCTCTCTCTCTCTCGCTCTTGGAGCGCCGAAGAACTAATAAAAGCCGCCAGGACCGAGCCTACCTGGAGGAGAGCTGCGTAGGCTGTGTGTGTGCGCGCGAGCAGCGCGCGCTCTTACTCCTTTTTTCGCCCGCGAGTGTATAGCAAAAGCCGTCACCGCGCGCGTGTAAGAGAGAGAGAGAGAGGAGAGCTGGACCTGCTGGAGAAGGCGATGCGCGAAAGAGAGGACGGAGGGAGAGGAGGGACAGCCAGGAAATGCTGCCGGTGCCACGCTAATTACTTTTCTAATGACGATTGGCCGACTGGTCGGCCACTTTTTTTCGGCCCGACCCTTTTCGCCCTTTTTTTTTGTCGCTTTTCGTATGCCGATTTTTGCCCTAGGAATGGATAAACAGGGGGATTCGCCTCTACACCCTATTAGAGCGGGTTTGTTAAAAATACTAGTAGTAAATACACCCGCTGTTATAATTTCAACTATTTTATTCTTAGATTGTTGAAGTAGTAGAAAGATTTTTTCTTATTCTATATTAGTATTTCTATATAGTACACAGCGAAATTCATTCCCACATATCATCCAGGCATCTTGTTACGTAAATTTTTCAATAAATGTTACGCAACACAGCAGTATAAAACCGAATCATCGTATCCTCTTAAAAACGATTGCACATTTTCAAGCTCAAATTTATCTTAAACAATTGAAAAAGAGCTATACCCAAACAAAGGGGACTCTTTGACTGCATTATTTGCCAATTGAATGGAGCTAGACAAGTTTCCCAAAAGGAGCAGCGCAACAATAATGGCAGAGCGGAGATCTCGCGGGTAGTATCAAAAAGATCTGCTATACACACAATATCTGGATCACGCAGGGCACGGAGCTCTCGGCTCGGTGTACGCGCGCACGCGGCAGCAACCGCCGGTCGGGCTAATTACTTTTCTAATGACGCGTTCTCGGGCCGTTCCACGTCTCCGTTTTTTACGGCGCATTTTTGGACTACTACACACGCGGCGGACGTCGCTCGCATTGTCTGATGAGCCGCCGCCTCGTGTATTATGGCTCTTTTTAGTGCCTTATTTAGGATGAGGTGCGGGGATCACTAGCGGCGCCGCTCTTTATTCTCGTCGTTTGCCGTGATGAATATTTTTCGTGCGAATAAGGTGTGGAAATTGGAGTAAAACAAGCGGTGAATGCACTTTTTTCCGTCTGCGTCTACCTTTTTTTTCCCCTCGTCTTTCTTAATGGCGAAGAGATCTGTGTGTTCATTTATTAAGAGACAGCATTTTTAATTGTTACCGCACGGTGATAACTATACAACATCCCGGCTTGATAGCCAGCACATAGTTATACCTTCCAGTTAAAAAGAAATTACAAAAGTAGCACGGAGGTAAGGAAAAAAATTACCCCAAAATCCCATTTTCATCTCAAATGAGCGGTGTTCAGCCTTTGGCCGTGTTACGTAAACTCGACCGCAATGCTCACATTTTTATTACACGAATTTAGGTCTTTTAAGACAGCGCCTCTGTGTTATAATCCAGTTCTCCACCTTAATTTTACCTTAGCTCAGCATGAAACAGCATTTATA
>JAPYZP010002868.1:0-17000 GCA_030522985.1 Torymus sinensis
GTTTCTCTCTAAAGTTGATTGATAGAAAAGGATAGCCGAAAGTATGTCTGAGACGTGCGAATCCCCTTTTGCGCGGTAAAATCCACGTAAAAAGTACATAGCGTTGTAAAGTTTAAAGCACGTAGTAGTATATTATAGACTTATACAGCTGTTTCGCAAAGATCTCGTAAGACATACCTGCCCTTTTTTTCCGTTGTCTTTATTTCCACCATACGTTCACCAGACATATCGTAGTTTAAAAATGATTTTTTACATTTTCCCTTTCAAATTAGTCTATATATAGTGACCGACTTATCAGGCAACTGGCATCTAGAAAGTTAATAAACCGCAGAAATGTTGTTTCGCATCCATCGGATAAGCTTGAAAAAAAAGAAGCAAAAAAATGGACGTCGGGCTTTATAAAGGTATAATATACTGCAGCGCGACGGTCCGGCTCTCTGCCCCCTTAGTCAAAATATTGCTCGGGCCTATGGCGCTCCGCTCCCGCATATCTCCACTTCATTAGTATTCGTTTAGCCCCGCGGGGGCCGACGGACCGGGGGTGGGGGGCCGCTTGGGGTGCGGGGGTGTGCTCTCTTCGTGATTTTCACACCTCGTCTGGTGCATAATTTAACAAGCGCTCGCTCGCTTGCTTACACTCCCGGCCGGCCGGAGTGCGCAGCGCGGAGGCTGCATAGCAGCTGCAGTGGCGGCGGCGGCGGCGGCGGCGCGGCGATGCTGGCACCCCAGCAGCTTTCGCTCTCGCTCGCCATTAGGGGCCGAGCGAGCGAGCGCGGCTCGAGTGCCCGCGGTGCTTAACACCTCAAAGCAATCATTTCGGCGGCTCGTTAACCCTCGACGGCGCGACGAAATTCAGAGCCACGCGACAACGTACGACGCGTGAGGGTAAGAATCGCTATAGACGCGCGAGGCTCCGCCGCCGTCGCCGCCGCCGCCGCCGCCGTTGTAGCAGCAGCAGCAGCAGCAGCAGCACACGCACGTAGGTACATTGAGAGGCGACGAGGCGAGAATCTCGTGTGTGCCCCCGGAGGTGGAGGCAGGCGCTCGCGCGCTCGCACCCCTGGCACGTATGGGGTTGAATTAAGCCGCAGGTAGTTCAGGCACTTCAGACGGGGCGACGAGACAGGCTCTAGTAGCGCACACCCCGCTCGCGCCTGCACTTGTGCCTGAGTCACTCTATGTGTGTATCTCTCGCACGAGCGCCCGAGCGAGAGAGAGAGAGAGCGCATATATGCATGCATGCACGGCCGGCCTTTGCATAGGCTCGTCTAAGAGTTACTACTTAAGAGAGTGCGAAGAACTTGCCCCTCTCCGCATCTCTGCCTCCTCCTCACTCCGGCATGGCTCGCTTCATTCATGCGACGCTGAACGTGTTTGCAAAGCGCTTTTTTCCTTTCCGCGCGCGTCACACCACTTCTCGCCGGTAGCGCCTTTTTCTTTCGTTTTCCCGATTTTTCGTCGCCGTGATTGAGAGTGTGCATCGCGCGCACGAGCGCTCATCCGGCCGCACGACAAGAGAGAGAGGGAAATTGTCGCGCGCGAACCATGTCGATGAAATTTCACAAAAGCCGATGAAGATACGACGTGTGCGCGACGGCTAGAGCCTTTGCCCCGCGCGTGTGTGCCTCGTCGGCTGGAGAAACATTTTGAATGAGCTGGAAGAGAAAGGGAGTGATGATGATGAATGATCTTTCCGGATCGCAGAGCGCGGCAGCTCTTTTTCACCCGTCGTACAATTCATTCTTTCACCTATCTCGCGCGTCACCTAATTTAAGAATGAGACTTTATTCATTCTCTTCAGGGAATTATTGCGAGCCGAGGCGCGTCATTTTGTTCGGATAAGTTGGCGAAGGTGTACGAGGAAACTTTGTCAAGAAGCTAGCCGACAGTTTAGGTAAGTGTAATATTTAAGTAGTACAAGACAGGTATGGAAAGACGCTTATAACTATAGCTATACCTTGATTATTATTTATTGACTTCTGTGTACTGTGTGTCATTCAAAAGGAGAATACCCGCGCGATTACAAATTGACTATATCAGCGGATAAACTATCAAACTAATGGGAAAGTTGGGAATCATTAAAACTTTGGCATTCCATATACAGAAATTAGCTTGAGTATTGTCAGAATTTTTACACTACTGAACGGCTGATGAAATCTCGATGTTTCTACTTGCATTATACTTAAATAGTACAATTCGTCTTATACATCCCCCTACTGAAAGTAGTAACGTTATGATTAAACTTCTATCTTATAACACTACGAAAAATAAAAACAAATTTTACTTTTTCAGTTATTATTGAACTCTAGATATGCACAAAACTAAAGTGTTAATAATCGAAATGAAAAGAGACCCTTTGCATAAGCGTTACCTTGAAAGTTTTCAATCAATTAGGAAAAGTATCTGCATTATGAGACAGAAAAATTCGGGATAAAAATGCCGCGCGTCGCCACAGCGCCGATCCCGCTTGGCCGCGATAGAAATCCATGGCGTGCGGGAGCCCGTAGCGCGCTCGGCGTGCATAAAAATCCTCGTCGTCGCATCGTCGCATGCACCGCGTTCGCGCGACCAGCTCTCCGAGCGGCGCGGCGGCGCCGTGCAGCAGAGCGGCTGCAGCGCTGCAGTCTATATATATACGTACGACTATACTCGCCCGCCCGCCCGCCTGCCATGCGGCGTGAAATTTTCAAGAGGACACGCGCGCGTGCCTCGAAAGAAGGAAGAGAGGAGGAGTAGAGAGTGAGGATGGGGCGCGCGCGCGTGCGAAAAAATGGTAAAGTCGCCGAGGCAGAGGCGCGGACCGGCGATCGAGCAAGTCAAGTTCGGTTTGCTATACCCCGTGTAACGCCGCGGCGCGGGCCTGAGTTGTAATAGGAGGGCTGAGCGAGAGTGTAGTAAGTTACCAAAGCTCACTCCTCCCCCTTTCTCTCTCTCTCTCTCTCTCTCTCTCTGTCTCTTCGATCCTCGTTCGTTGCGGCTGGAGTCAGGCTATCTGCAAAGTGGACATGTATGTAGTATAACGTTTCGGGGAACGAGGAGCGAGGAAGAGAGAGGATGGAGCTTGCGACGGGGGTAGTGGCACCGCTCGTTGTCTACCCCTCCCCGCGTGCGCGTCGCTTTATACACGTATAACGCACACATACGTGCGTGCGCTCCGCTCTCTCTCACGCGCGCCAGCTCCTCCTAGACATCACCCAAAAAGTCTGGAGTGTCTAGAGCTCGCTCTCTCGCTCTCTCGCTGTTCTTCTGGGTCGGCACCGTGAGGATCCTGCGCGAAAGAGGAGACGAAGAGCTAGCGGTCGGCTTCTAACGCTAACCCTGTAGTAGCAGCGCGGCGAAACAGTTATACACGCCGTGTGTCACTACAATACGCACGCCGCGAGCGAGCGAGACAGAAATGGCCGGAGAGAGGGCAAATCCCGCGCCAGAGGAGATTCCCCTTGTCCTCTCTCTCTTTCTCTCTCTCTCTCTCTCTCTCTCTCTCTCTGCCGAGATTCTCGTAAGCGTATAACGCTGGAGCGAGAGCGGAACGGACTACCACGACGACTACGACTACGACTCGGGAGGAGGAGGAGGTGGAGAAAGAGGAGGAGAAATAAAGCGCGCTCGAGCGACCGAGAGCGAGAACGCGCGCTAGAGAGAGAGTGTGCGATAGTGAGAGAGAAAGAGAGAGAGAGAGAGAGCGAGAGATGTACGAAGAGCGGCGCCCAGTTGGAGCCATGTGCATCGATCTGAGTACAGGCGCCAGCCGTCCTATCCGTCGGCTCGTTCGTCCATGAGTTCGACCCTGCCCCACTACGCGCCCTCTCTCTTTCTCTCTCCCGCTCTCTTCTGCGCGCGCTCCAGCAGCCCATCTCGAACCATTCCATCGCGTATACGTCCTGTGCGCAAACCCTCTCTCCCTCTCTCTCTTTCTCGCTCGGTCCCGCTCTAGCATCCCTTCTCTCTTTCCGCGTTACGTACAGAAAAGAGAGGAGCGCGCGCCAGCACCGGCTCTCTCGCACTACGACGACACTCTCCGATATGTCTCTCCGTTCTCCCTCTCCCTCCCTCCCACCCTCCCTCCCTCCCTCTCGCTCTTTCACTATACAGCTTAGCGCGCTGCTGCTGCTGCTACAGGAGGAACGAACGGGATTTTTTCGGCGCCGCTCGCGCCCTTATACCGGTTTCTGCCGGTACCTTGGCTGGCTCTCGCCTTCAATCTCGCCCTCCGCAGGCTGCTCCTACTACACTGCCGACTACTCGTCGATTGGACCGCGAGAGTGCGAGCACGGGGCCGATGGTCTTTCCCCCAAAACCATAAGTCGCGAGCTTTCTCCCTCTCCCTCTCGCCTTCAGGAGAGTGAACGTGTGCATCTTTATACGCGAAGAGAGAGGGAAAGAGGCAGAAAAGAGGGCAAGGAGCGGGCGGGAGACGGCGAATTTTCGAATAGTAGCGATCTCCTCTCTCTCGACTGCTACTGCTGCTGCCGCCACCGCCGGCGCTGCTTCAGGTTCAACGAACCCGGGAGCTACTGCTGCGCGCGACGCTCTCTCTCTCTCTCTCTCTCTCTCTCTCTCTCTCTCTCTCTCTCTCTCTCTCCCCCGCGCGTGCAGTATCCTCTCTTCGCCCTCGCCTCCCCTATATATATATACGCGATATACGCGTGCGGCTACACACACCGATGTCCTTCGCGGAGCTGACTTTCCTCGCTGTTCTTATTATCGAGAGAGATCTGCGCGCCGGTCATTATCGCCTGCGCTATCGAATCCGACACTTTTCGCAGCAGCCCGCCGCCTCGAAAACCGCTGCACCGCACCTCCCACACGCCGGATATGTGCGACAATTTTTACACGCTGTTCTATAGATACTTTGTGTGCAGAGATAGAGGGGCTGAATATTGGCGAACGTATACCGCACACATCAAACTTTCGTCACACCCCCGCCCCCCTTCATTGTTCGACGATATATGATAAAAGCGCGAGTGAGCGCTCTTCGGTTATTAAATTTGCCGCGGCAGAGAAATTGGGTAGATCCGCTTTATTGCGAGCATATAATAAACTATACGGGTGGTGCTGGACCTCTGCCGCGTGCGCGCGCCTATACAGCTAGCTCGAGAGCGGGAGGGACAGATAGCCTTAGGAATCGATTGCCGAAAGTGTCTACACGAAGAGAGAGATAGAGAGAGAGAGAGAGAGAGAGAGAGAGAGAGGGAGGAGTAGCTCGACCCTGCCCCCTTGCTCGAACTATCTCCAACTAGTTCATCTCGTCACACACAGAGCCACCGACGCCGCCGCCGCCGCCGCCAGCCGCTGCCGTCGATGTCGTGACCTTCCCGAAGACTTTCGAGCAAGCCTCCCTCTCGGCGGCCACAAGCGCGAGGCGGCTGGCAATTGGTATTCGATTCCGATATTGATCTCCGCCGGCTATATGCCATTTTTTGCCCGCCGGGTAACCGCACCGGCGCGAGCAACGAGCGGCCAAAATTCGCGGACAACATTATTGGGGAATTTCCGAACGGACGGGAGGACTGTTTTCCGAAATGGATGGGACTTTGCGGCAGGGATTTCTCCAGAGATTACACGCGATGACAAGTGAAGATGTATTGGGCTTGTCGATATTACAACACCGATAACGATCCAGAAGGCAAATTGGACCACAAGACGGTTTGAAGGACAAATTTCAATGTACTCGGAGATCGTGCAAAGTGAGAATCTAACGTGACCTGGCCGATAATTTACTCGCCGCTTTAGATCGAGAACGATGGTTAGTTGAAGATTTATGAATAGTTGACAGAATTTAGCCACAATCAAGCACAGCAAGACAAATTGATACAAATAGAATAGTTTTTATCTTTTGGAAATCGTCCATTTTTGGTCTCCCATTTGTGAAACGATTTTTCCAAAATGTTGGACAAATTGTTTCTCAAATGGAAGAAAAATGGACCGTCTCTAGCATGAGGGTATCGGTTACGATAACTGTAACCAATCGATCTGTACCTGCAACTAATGATTTTGTTCCCCGTGTAATAGTTGTCAATTGATTTGAGCGTCATCTCTCATTCTTGTAGCGTCTCATAGATATCACCACAAAGTTTGGCGAAAAAGGTCTCTTGCGCGCCATAGAGCGCGCGCATGTACATGCATGCGGGTGGGCGGGCGGGCGGGTATGTATGTGGCAGTAAAATGAACGACTCGCTGCAGAGATAAACTGCTAATCCTCACTTCACATGCTTCGCGAAAATCGCTTCCGGAAGTTCGACGACACCATTAACCCACTTGTATAACAAAGAAGTCGAGAGTTGGGCGAGCTCTGAAAAATTGACGAATAACTCTCATTATGGGCCTTGGATATAATACCAGATTGTGATTAATGTTATTGAAAGCCGCAGTTCGCGGCTGATGTGCGCGCGCCGCGTAATATACAACACAACGGGCGGGCACTAATTCGCGGATTTCGCCGACGGATGATTCTCCGGAAAATTGTGAAAAGAGAAGACGCCGTGATTTTTCGAACGCGCGTGCGTGGGGGGTAGCAGTAGTCGTTATACATACAAAGCGGAATGTAATTTTGATCGAAGTTTGGAAAATGCCGGATTCGCGATGTAACGTGTATAAAAGGAGGGGCTCCGCGCCCCAAGGATTGACTGGAACCAGACGGGAAATCATCGTGAAACGTCGGAAATAATGTGCCTCGACTTTAGTGCGACTTACTGGGTATATGCGGGCGCAGTTTCCCCAAGAATTTCGTATAAAGAATCGCAGAAAAGATTCGTCGCCAAGACCTGTTAAGAGAGAGAGAGAGAGAGCATCGCGCATAATGGCTGATCTGCTCGACACTATCTTCTGCCCTGCATAACTGCTCTGTAAACTGTAAGAAGCATTTATAGCGATCGTATAAGTGACGCCCTCAATCCTACATATTGTGATTTTTCTTCTGTCTTCATTATTTATACTTTCGACGCCTAATATCAAGTGATCTGACGATAGGAGCTATTTGTACACAGTGATTCTGAACCGTCACTGGAGTACAGTCACAGAACTGCACTGCGCTGGGTGTGGTTAGTACGTGGACTGATGACCGATGATTATTAGACGAGTATTTCGATCATTTATTGCTCTTAGCAAAGTGAACCGTAGGTGGTTTGAATATGTTTTTTACGCTTGAGTTTATGTTATGTGACATAACGCCAAAAACATGCTCACTCACCGTGTGCTCGCTTTGAGGTTTGGATATCGAAAGCGAGTACGGGAAAAAGGTATAGGTCACTTGCTGCTGGATAAACCAAAGTTTATATACATAGACGAAAATTCTCACATTATTTGTACATTCATCATTGCAACAACAAATGTTATGTGACTCATGTATGGAATTATTGATATGACAGTCCAATTTTATAATGCACTTATTTATCAATTGCTAGTTCGTCATTATATTCTAATAAGAGTAAGCAGCTGCTACGCCTTGCATGCAAGTGTGTATTTCCAGATGACTTGTCTTACAGTATTTATCAAGCCACCTCAAAATTTCAGAGACCACTTTACTTGACTATAGCAATCGAAATGATCATCCTTTTTTGTTGTAAATTCAAAGCTTTTCCATGCGAGCTGCTGCAAAATAAATTGCTATTGGTTTTATAAATAAAAGGCAATCCTTTTTCTAAGAGCAGTATAAGTGGAAACGATTTTAATTAATTATCATCAACGAGCTATATTTTTCTTTATAAATAAAATTTCGCTTGTACTGATTGAACTTTACGATTTGCGCATATATATATTCATTGAAATATCTTTATACATATAACATTATGTGGCAAAATTGAAATTTCTCTTGGCAAAACTTATGTGATCAGTGAAATTTTATAGACTAAACTATGTAAGAATGTACGCGAATCGAGCGCCAACATAACTAATTAAAAAAGGAAGTCAGAGGGGGTAAATGATTCTTGGCAGGTTCATTCAACGCCCAGTTGCAGCCATGCGAATGAGGAAAGTTGATCGTTTATCTTTGGGAACGTCCGGTAATGCACTTTTGCGCATTTCCCCGTTATGAACAGTCGCTTCCTATTATTAATTCTTAAAACTTCATCCCAAGACTTCCAAATGACTCGAATTGTGCATCGAACGCAGAGTAAAAAGAAATACACGTCTAGTTGTCTGAGTTAGGATAATGATGCAAAATGAATGAAGAAACCGAAGGTTAACGTTTTACCTGATGTCTATGTAACATCGATAAATAATCCAAGTAGATATTGGTAGATTTTACTTTAGGAAAATTCCTCTTTTGAAATGCAAATAATATGAGAATATAATAGCCGTCGCATTTGCATGCAACGTTAATCATACGTGACGCACGACACAGAAGTTTTCTACTGAAAAACTGTTAACAAATGGACCATCGTAAAGTTTATATGGCGGCGCTTCTCCAAATGATTGTTTTCGAATTTTCCAGACCGCCCTCGACACAACCGTAGCGCGTGTGGCCGACGTCGCGCAAAAAAGACGCTGATAATTCGAAAGCGCGGGTGTAAATAAATTGCTCGTCCATTTTTACAGCGCAAAAAAGTAATTTCGAAATTTCACCTCGCGCCACGCTCTCTCTCTCTCCCCCCTCTCTCTCTCTCTCTCTCTCTCTCTCTCTCTCTCGTCCTTTTTTCGTCTTTACGTAACCCGAGTTCGCAAAAAATTGTAAATACTTTGCGCCCGAGCGCGTTGAGATCGATAAAATTATTACGATGATGACAAAGCCAGAGAGCTTGGGGTGGCGTAAATTTTTTGTCAAAAAGATTTTGCCTTGATTCGATACTGGTTTTTTTCATAGTTTTTCAGCTGCCTGTTATGAAATATTCATACAATTCATTGGGTCGTTTGAAATAAGTTTTTTCAATGTTAAATATTTATAACTTACAATTTTAGCATTAATAATACAGTTTTATTTATATTTAATTATCCATACTTCGTGAACATTTAATTCAAACGTAGTTACTTATACTGTATTTTGAGAAGAGTAACAATGAAGATTACAAGTGATATTCGTGTAATTTATAAAAGAATTATAAATATTATGAAAAATAATTTATCCGTTGTATTTTTAAAGAAATACTTGAACAAAGTGAAAATTTTGCAACGAATCCAGCTCTCACTGATGCAGCAGAGAACTCGTACAAGGCGTTACCGAACAGCCAGTCCGCCGCCCGTCGGGAAGCGAGCTCTCACGAAGATGCGCGAAGTCGATATAAGCCATACTCGCCTGCGCACATATAGGCAAGTATGCGAATATTTGGGGTGTGGGGCACTTTTTATTGTTGACTGGCTCGTGGCGCTAAAGGCGATGACTTTCTCAAGAAAGAGAGAAGCTGCTCGCTCGAGGGCAATTGACTTTCACGGCAGCTGCGATTCCGCAGCATCCGAACTTCATCATTTTAGACGTAGCCGTCGACTAGTCGATTTTTGATAGCCAGTCAGCTGATGGTCGCGCCTGAAACGCCGTGGAAAGTACCAGATAATTTTTCTATCTTGATTATGTTGTTGTTGTTGTTGTTGTAGTTTCGTAATATAACATTTTTTAAATGCAGTTAGAATTGATGGCTTGCCAAACTTGACTTTATCTACTTGTACCCTAAAATGTAGCAATGAAAGTTGAGGAGATTATTAATTTTTTCCCAAATAATTATATTCTGACAAACAATAAAAGTAACGTTATTGATAAGAAATTTTATTCAAATTGTTAATGAATTTTAAATAATCAAGTTTGACTTTGTCCTTCAACGGAGCCAAGAAAACCATTTAATCCGTTAAGAAAAGATTGAGAGCACTTTTGAAAGCATTGCTTGAAATGTCTAGCGTGCAAAGTATGCACAAAAATTTTTTCAGAATATCATATTGCAGTTTCTGAGATTTTATTACCTAGCCTCGATGAGATGTGATCTAGAAATCGAATGCCAACAATTAAGATAACATCGATACCTTGTACATTTCGAACTGTGAATGGTGTTTTACAGAGTCACTTTCGAACATCAAATTTTTATGGGCATACTATTCTTTATAAGAGCTTTTTAAACATCTATAAAAATCACCATTACGGCTTAGAATTTTCGTCCTTCTTACGAGATACTAAAAGTTTGACTATCCGATGATTATATCGATGACGAACGTCATTTATTTTTGAGGTATAAAAATATTATTTTAATTTTACCAAAGAGATTGAAAAGTTTTTCTGATTAAATCAATAAACATTTTTTAAATTTATCTATCTAAAATAGATGTTTATGAATGAAAGTATTTTACATAAAAACTTGAAAAAAGTTCTGCTAAACGTTGTCTTTATTAATAAAATACTTTTTATGCCTATTAACGTAATCGCTCTATGATACAATTATACAGTACGTCGACGCGATTATAAATAATGAAAGTTATAATCGTATATCAATAGAGCATACCGACATATCGAGGCAGTGCAATCAAGGTTATAATTTATTTTTTATCCCGGATAAAACATGCAATACGCGCTAGCGTACATATAGATTTGTATAACGAAAATTCCGCACGAAAGCCATTATTCACAAAGCGGCCGTAACAAGAAATCAATTCCGTCGAACTAATTTTTTTTACCTCTCGTTTTCTTATACATATATATACACAAATATATATTCGTCGAGTACGTAGGTTCGCCGACGAGGCATGTAATTCAAAGCGATTTCGAAAAGATAGCGCCCAAGCCTTATAATATATCTAGCCGTTGGATCCCCCGCCCTCGTACACAGGCGCGCGTTATATAGGCGCGCCGAAGAGACTGAAAAGAGATGTAATGAAGGGAAGAGAAGCCGTAGCCGTACTTTTTCTATAATAGCGAAAGTTGTTACACTCGCGCGCGGAGGGGAACGGATACGTACTTACTCCGAGTGCTATAGCGAAAGTTACACGTGGACACCGCGTGCCATCGTTGCAGGAATATGTCCGTACGGGCTAGACTAGAGCAGTGCTAAACGAAGAGGTTACCTAAAATTAAAGAAAACCATACTTCAAATCTGATTTATTTATTTCAAATGGTAGCGATATAAGTCGCAATGTATTATAAATAAAGTGTATTTAACATCACTATGATATCTTTTTTAACAAAATGTCGATATTTTAGAAATAGCACAAACAATTATTGGTAAAAAAATCTTAATCTTTTTTGTTTCTTAACAGATTTTAATTATCAAGGTCTCATTTTGTTCTTCAAGTAATTTCACGGCGACTTACCGATGGAAAGATTCAAAATTATTCAAAACCCAGAATGTTGTAGCGAATTGAAAAAATTTATAACTTCATTCACGATTTATGAACAACTAGCTATAACTCTGAGTTTTTAATAATTTTGAATTTTTCCTTCGGCAAGTCCTCGTGAAATTACTTGCAGAACAAAATGAGACCTTGATAATTAAAATCGGTTAAGAAACAAAAAAGATTAAGATCTTTTATCAATAATGTTTTGTGCTATTTCTAAAATATCGACATTTTGTTAACAAAGTTATCATAGTGATGATAAATACACTTTATTTATGATTCATTGACTACGATTCATGTCACCTCTTCATTTATCACTACTTTGACTAGGGCAGTCGCCAAGGCTTAATTTTAGAGTACATTGAAGTTTATTTATTTTATTTCTGGAAAACAAAATTAAATTCCCTGAATTCTCTGATTTCCATAGAAACTGAATGGTACAATTTTCTCATAATAAAGTGTAGGTGTGAAATTGGGTTTTGACCCTTACTACGGTTATATATAGTTACTTTGTATAATTATTATATAAGAAATATGAATTACACGTATACTTGGTGAATAAATAATGAAAAAATGAAATTTTGTGGTCAAAATTGCTCGTTTAAAGACAGATTGATTGAAATGCACTAAAAAATGACCTTCCATTTCTTCAAGCATAAAATGTGAAAAGACCTATCCCACCGGCAAAACCACGTGAAATCACGTGCAATCAAAGCGGGAGTTTCAGTGATCGAGCTGTTATAGTCCCTAAAAATCTCCGGATACTCTTCCCTCGTCTAATAGATAACAAACTGTGGCGCCCCGTTTTCCGCGAATCCATCGGCTGCGAGCGAACGACAAAAGTATTTTTTTCCCTCGCGCTCGCGCAAGAGTTCGCTTCACTCCTCTAAACTTGACATACTCGTCAAAAAGTTTTGCGGACCCTTTCTCAAAGTTGAAGGTTTACGTCGCTCCGAAAGATTACAGTCTCTCGCTCGCTCACATACGAGAGAGAGAGGGAGAGAGACGCGGGAGTAAAATAATAAAGAGGGGAGTATATAACGTGGGAAATTCCGGAGCGTTCATAAATTCTCACTAGCGAGGCCGCGCGCGATCGTTCGGAGTGTTTTGAAAACGATATCGCGGAGAAAAGCCGCCGCCGTGAGAGTGTGTGAACATTGTTTTCCTATATATAAGTATATGTATATGTGTCCTCTGCGTCGTCGGGCCATCGCGAAGGAGTTGTAAAGCGGCGTGTCGCTATATAGCCCCCCGGTCGCGCCTCGCCAGTCTTTTATGGCTTTATTTTCCGTTTTTTTTGGCGGCCCGCCCTCCTCCCCCTCAACGCGGCGGCTTTTTTCGTCCCCTCTCGCGGATAAGTCCTCTCTCTCGCTCTCTCTCTCTCTCTCGGGCGCGCGCATCGAGGGCTGATATACGAGTGGCGCAAAGTGAAAACTTCGATTTCGCGTATTGATTTCAGTAGCCGCGGGCTGCAGCAGTGCCGGCCACGTAAGCCTGACAAACGTTAGCCCGTCAGACTCGTTCGCGCGCCAGTTTCAAGTTACTGAAGGGGTTGCGCTCGCGCGCGCGCGGAGAGAGAGAGAGACAGAGAGAGAGAGAGAGAGAGAGAGAGAGAGAGAGAGAGAGAGAGAAGACTAAGATCGCCGAGGCTCATCGGTTCGCTGACTCGAGGCGAACTTGAGTCTTGAAATTCAATTTTCACCGGCTAGTCCCCCTCGCAGTTGCGCACACACATTGTGTGTACAAGCAGTTTCATCTACACTAAACCAATTAACTGTTTTAGTTTCGTTTACGTAACGGTAATGAGGGTCTTTCGATATACCAGTAGATCCAATGAAATCATCTATTATATTTATTTGCGCCTTTTTTTTAATAAATTGCATTGATTCGTTAAAGTTAATTTTAGTATTGTCTTCTTAGTTTAATATAAATATATTGCAAAGTTTTTACCTCCGAATAATAAACAATTTTACAAAGAATGTAAGATAATGGACAATGCGTCATCGTTATTAATTAGTCAAGAATTTAATTTTCAATGAATTTTTAAAATATTACTCTGGAGAAGCAATGGCTGAATATAAGTAATCAGAAAGTCTCTGGTTGTAACCTATCCGCTCTCACTGACGTGGAGATACTACTATATTTATATTATACAAGAATCTTAAAAACATAAAAACTCAAGTGGTTTACATTCTGTGATTATAATACATTAAAGTTGAAGTTAAATGACATAAAAAGCAAATTACTATTATAATGTCGTATTAATAGTAGAAAATGTTTACTATTATTTACTAGGAAATAAACTTATCTGTGTCAACGTAGTTGAGTTACTGCTAAACTCGAGCGACCAACAATTCGCTTATAATTTACAACCTATTTCAGCAGAATTTTACATTCCAGTGAGCTTTCTCTCTCATTAAATCTTGTATACTTACAGGGTTGAGATTGTAATTGGCTCTCATTACTAACACGACGTAGTAATGCATAGCGGATAATAAGCAGACATAAGGATCTGTTCTTTTTTTCTTGCAAATTAAAGCGAGCATTAGAAGTTCATAATATCCTGAAATTAAAAAAAAAAATCATAACTTCCATTACACAATTGATAGGATTTGTCAAAAGCTCTTTGATGTAAAGAAAAATATTTTTTTCCCAAAAATACAGATTTTTAAAAATTTAATTACTAGCTTTCTCAAGTATTATTAAGCTTAGTCATCGAAAGGGCGAGTTTTCCGGGTCCACCCCTAGCAGTTTTTGTCCACTCCGTGTCCTCTTCTTTCCCTCCTCCCCCTCCCTCTCTCTTTCTACCGTGTCTTAAGACAGACTTTCGTTGCGTCTCTACGATTCGAACAACGATAGCGCGACGAGGCAAGAGAGGTTGAAAGGAAATGGCAAGAAAGGAAGTGGACGGAGGAAGGAAACTAAGGCGATTCCTGTACGCTCAGAAATACCGGGCTCCTCTCCCTCTCTCGCTTTCTCCTGGACCAAAGAAACGAATTTACGAGATTTCTTATTCTTATACCCCCTGCGCACGTATGAAAGCTTTTCGCTGTGTGCAGCCGGCCACCTCGTTGGGATTTTGCCTACAATACCTTACGAAACTGATAAAAGAACGGCAAAAAGCTGATCGCCCGTTAAGCTTCTTAGTAATCCGGCTGATCTAATGCCGTTGGCTTTGCAAATATGCCCTACGCAACAACATGTTTTCGTGTTTTGCCAACATTTTTAAACAGAGCCATCTAATTACTTTGGTTTTCACGGTCTCATACCTTCCACAGTGTCATTCAATTTAAATCTGTAATTTTTCTAAGACAATCCAACAGCTGAATATGATTGGATATTTTGAAACTTTTCAGAAAATTTCAAGAAAGTTTCTCGGAAGTTTGCTGCGAAAACCCAATACGATACTTTGAAAAAGTATTATGAATTTCTAGGTAATATATAATGAGTGTTATTAATTAGGCGTCATCAGTTATTTAAGAAATTAAACTACGAAAAACTGACTTTTATAAGAACTGTGAATATGTCTAAAAATATAATCATGATCTTTGGGTCGAAATTTTTCTGCAAAAAAATTAATATAATATTTATAAATTACGTATAGTTCAAATTTTTATATATTATCTAAATAAAAATTATTATAAACAAAGAGAAATTTGCTTGAATTTCATCACTTTCATTGATTCAACGGAGGCTACATGCATTTCAAGTCATCGGTCAGTAGCGTCATCGTGGTCAAGCGTAGTTTGGTTTTTCTTAGTGGGCCACCTCCAAATTTAGAAGCAAAGTACAACTTCTGTCAATTATTTTATAATAAATAATACACGAAACGCATGGTTTACCAAGTACTTGATCGATATCCACGGCAGTCCCGTTTAGTCTTGTTCTTTCCTTACTTTCTTCGAAAAGCATGACGTGTTCCTCGTCTATGCATAGTGACAGAATGGGATCAGCAAAAGTACGTTGCACCTCCGTTATAACAGTTTGTTTGCCAGTATCGTTAAATAAGAAAATTTCATGCCTTTTGTTTGGCTAGAGGAAATTAAATTTGCCCTAATTGCTTGAACATCGCCCTGATATATTTGATTATCCCAAATTTCAAAAACCCGGCACTCTTCTATAATAATTTTCTAGAAACAAAGTTTCACGTTACTATATATAGGTATATTTGCGATAAATAATATAGTCAGGTTAATGACGAAAATATAATTAAATTCTCGGAATTTTCACTTACGCACGCTTCAAGAGCAGTATGACGCACCATGCGAATCTCGCTGCTTCTATACCTATATACATCTATATATATGTAATTCCAAAGTCGTATATATATATATATATATCGAAAATTATTTATTCATCACAATTGATTATAGCAATAATTGAGCTTGGCCTTCGAGTATCAAAGGCATCTTTCTCGTTCTCGTAATGCGCTTACGTCCTCACGGCGAGACTCTGCCTGCATAAAGGATTTTCCTCAAAGAAATATATGCTTACATCCTGAAAGCCCGCGCGCGTGCATGTTATATACGCGCGCGAGAGTGTGCCGACAAAAGGGCAAAAAGGATATCCTCCGACGTCACTCGCCACAAACGGTACACAGGCCCGCACGTGCACGCATACCGAGAGAAGGAAAAAGCCGCAGACGTCGCAGGGGGGCAAAAATAAAAATATATATAATCTATTTCATTAATTTTATCGTGCGGCGAATGATGGTAACTGGCCGAGCTGCGCCGCCGTATAGCAGAACCTAACGTTTCTACCTTGGGTTCTATTACCCTTGTTGTTAAACTTAGTTACTGAACTATAGACCGTCGGCACGACACCCATGAGTACGGGCCACGTGGCCACAGGCGTGTGGCCATATATACGCGCGCGATATGCCGCATGTGCAGAACGCCGTGATGTGTCGTTGTAGCAGCAGCAGCAGCAGCAGCAGCACCGCCACCACATAGTGCTGCTTACGCGGACCCTCGATTTCGAATTTATCATGCGTCTGTGCAGTGTGTACGCCCGCGCGCGCGCGCATGCGGTAAACGATAACGCGGCGACGGTACTTTGTCACAATTGATACTATCGCCGCGGCCGCGTCGCTCATAATTTATGCAACTTTAATTGGAGATTTGCCGTTTCTAATTCGCCCTTTCGCAAATAACGAGCGCTTAAGCGATAGCCATCGCGCCGCGATTTTATATGGGGTTCGGCTTTCTTTCTTTTTTTATATTTTTAGTCTCCTCTCTGACGTAAGTATGCTCATGTAATTATTTATAATTCCGCTACCTCTCTTGTTTATTCGGAGAATTACGCAGCCCCGCAAGATATTGTATTGCATTTCTTTTATTAATAATGTATTTCAAGCAACGTGTTATTATGCAGCCCAAGTGCAGCTTTAATGTGGTACATTCTAATACATTATACAACTCTATGTAGATGTTAATATATTATTAAGTGTAAGGATGTGCCACATAAAATTATTGCGAATTTTCAAGAAGGTACGAGTATCGTTAATATTGCGCTCGTAGAGCATTAAAATCAATTGACTTCACCATAACAAAAATTTGAAAGCTGATATGCATAATAATTGCATAATACACTTGTTAATGTAACGAGTCATTCATGCGTCTTTTACTTTAACGTCTGAAAGCTATAGTTACTGTCCTGAAAAATCTAGATGAATCCGGAACTATCTTGATACCGTGAATGAGTATATATATGGTGAGCCATAACTGAGTCTTTGCAGACCAAATTGAAATTAC
>JAPYZP010002869.1:0-17217 GCA_030522985.1 Torymus sinensis
TAGGTCACTTGTGACAGTCTGTGGTCGGTTTCCGTGCGCAGTAGGGTAATTTTTATTGGGAGTTCTTATAATTTTTGTATTAATCTTTTCTCAGTGTAGAATCACCAAATTTATCACCAACATAATCTTACGTTAAATATTATTGCCTGGATTGAAACAACATATATCGGAAGTGAATAAGTAATAACATTATTTTGTGCATCCTTCTTACGAAAGAGATTAAAAAATAAAATATATATATATATCAGATATGTTAAATTAAAATTGCAACGAGAACCACATCTATTTTGTCGACAATAGGATTAGATAGCGATAAAAGCATTATCATATCAATTCTAGCCTGGATTCCTGAATGCTATCGCTACCGATTTCCCCGCAATTTCTCATCCTTTGCGAGCGGCCAGCTCTTGCAGCGGCAACAATGTTCGAGTAGCAGATAACTTCATAATTAGACAAAAGGATCGGGAGAAACAGCACGGCGAACCAGAGAAAGAGGCACATACAGAGCCGGCAACTCGATCGTATGTTTGCAAGTATGCGGCGAGAATGAGAGAGAGGTAACACGGACCGCCGGAATGCGAGAACCAGGTGTACACGCCGCGGCGACATTATTTACGGGCCTGTACACGCGCGGGATAGGATGCGGGGAGGGGGGGGGGGGGGGGGGGCGGCCCTTAAAAAAAAAAGGGGGGGGGGGGGGGGGAAGGGGGAACTCCCCAGTTGCGCGCGCTTTATTGGCGGCGAAAAGCCACGAAGATCGGCTCGACTGAGGCGGCGCGACACCAAGAATGCGAGCTCCAAACTGCGGAGGATTACTTGGAGCTAGGATTAAACGTTTATAGACGTTTTATCAAATTGGTTACTTTAAAATTGACGGTACAAAGTTTTTATTAAGTTACGTCAAATGAACGGTAAAATGTCGACACTTTATCCAAATTATGCATTTAGGGGTATTTGGGGCGGGTGGGCAAGTGAAGGCATTTTTGAGTAAAAAATGATTAAATTTAAAAAAAATGCTGCATTTGGTTTACTTGAAATCTTTTTGTCGTACGTTAAAATGTGTTCCGAAGTTTTTCTTATGCAAAAGGATTCAAAGAATATGATTGATTTTAACGTTAATTAAGTAAATTTTTTCAACTTGTTAATAAAAATTGTTTATAATTAATTAGATGATCATTGCATGACACCTCGCCTTCGAAACTGAGATTCAGGCGGTCAAAACACATTCAAAAAACTTTGGTGGAGCCATTAACCTCAAACTGACACAAAAGCCCTCTTTCGTCCCCGAATTAGTCACGTTTTTCCAATAAATAATTGTTTACTATTACATTTTCGACTCATATACAGCAGACTTGTTAACGGCTAATTAAGCGGCAATTTATTAATGGTCGGACTCTTTTTTTCATCTATTGATTATATTGTATGTTTTAAGGATGTGCTCCGCTAACTTGATTATTAAGTTAGCGCGCTATTTGAAACTATTCAACAAATGATTGTTAATTTTCATATTTTCGAATTTTAAGCAGAGGTATCGTGAATGTGGAGAGGGAATGAGTGATAGTATAAATATTGTGGGAGAAGGCAATTTAAGCTTACTTATATCGAATACATTCGTATTGTGTGTGTGGTGAGAGAGAAAGAACGTATAAAAAATGGGACGTTGGATGCCGTTAATATTTTTTTATCTGATTATAACAAAAAATAGTTATTTATGCATTTATATGGGAACAGAAGAATCTTTACGTCAAAATATAGCTGATTTAATTCAAGGTAAATTAGAAATTTCCGATGGTTTACCAATTTACGAAGATGAACTTATTGATATAACTCCAAAAAATCAAAGTGAGTATGACTTTATTATCATTGGAGCTGGAAGTGCGGGTGCGACTCTAGCTGCTCGGCTTAGTGAAATCAAAGATGTTACGGTCCTCTTGATTGAAGCAGGGATTAAAGAATATCCAATCATGGACATTCCCAGGATGGCTGGACCTTTGCAATTCATTAAGAAAATCAATTGGGCGTACGAAACTGAGCCTTCCGATAAATATTGTCTTGGCATGGAAGGTTATAGGTGTTTATGGCCTAGAGGGAAAGTGATGGGAGGGTCAAGTGTTCTTAATTTTATGCTTGCCACGAGAGGAAACAAAGACGACTTTAATAAATGGGCAAATATAACTGGTGATGATTCTTGGTCCTTCGAAGAAATGTTAAAATATTTTAAAAAATTGGAGAATTACCTGGTCACAGGCGTGTCAGTAAAAAAGGAACTTCATGGTAAAAATGGTCCTATTCCTATTACAGCTCCACAGAGAACAAAACTTGATCAATCTCTTATCGAGGCTAGTAAAGAACTGGGTTATCCCATAATTAACTATAATGATGATGACGAAATGGGGTTTGGTTATTTCCAGTCAAATCTTTTAAATGGTGAGAGATGGAGTGCTAACCGGGCATATTTACATGCAATCAAAAGTAGAAAAAACCTATTTTTGTCCAGAGGTAGCACTGCACAGAAAATACTTATAGACAAGACAAAGTCTGCTTACGGAGTACAATTTTTAAAGCATCAAAAGATCTTTACAGTGAGAGCTAAAAAAGAAATTATTTTAATTGCTGGTACAATTGGTTCTCCACAACTTCTGATGCTCTCTGGAATTGGGCCAGAACAACATTTACGTGATTTACGCATCGATATTATGAAAAATGCGCCTGTAGGTGAAAATTTAATGGATCATCCTGTTTACACCGGTTTAAGTTTCAAACTAAACACGCAATTAGACCCTGGCTTAAGCTTATTGGACCCAAGAAATCCTGACATAAAAAATTATGTTACAAAGAGAACCGGTTCTTTAGCAACCGTCGGTTTTGGTGCATTAGGTTACTTTGCTGTTGAAGATCCCAACAAATTAAGTACACAACCAGACGTAGAATTTATTTTCGGAGGTATACCAGGAATTTTAGATCCAGTATTTTCTAAAGCGTTGGGAGTGTCGAAAGATTATCAGAAAAAACTTCAATATGATCAATCAAATAATAGCTTCTTCACCATCTGGCCTATGATAACGAAACCCAAAAGTCGAGGAAAACTATTATTAGGAAGTAATAATCCAAATGATAACCCAAAATTCTACCCGAATTACTTAGACGATCCACACGATGTTAGAAAAATGACTAATGGAATACGAATGGCAATCAAATTAAGTAAAACTAAAGCATTTAAAAAATATGATCCACAAATATGTGATGTTCCTTTACCATGTGAAAGTTATAAATATGATTCAGATGAGTATTGGGAATGTGCTATCAGAACATACACTTCCACAATTTATCATGTCTGTGGAACATGTAAAATGGGACAAATAAATGACAACTCGGCAGTCTTAAACTCAAGATCGCAAGTAAGTTATGCTCATATTAATATTGCATGAACGATTTCTTTAATACATTTATTTTTTTAATGCAGTACGTATAATAGGTTTAGCAAGAATAAAATTAAGGTAGTACTCAGTTAATCAGTTAAATTTTTGCGAAGCCAGAAGGCCCATGAGAAAAGTCATTAACGATCTTGTTTCTACCCAAATTTAACATGAGGTCTTATAAGGAACAAATCTTGTTTCTACAAGTTTAATGTAGAGTCTTATAGAGAACAAGGAACATTTGCATATATTACAGCATTTACGGTTAAGTTTTTATGTAAATATTTGTTTTAAAAAGAAAGGTTTGACGAACATTTATTGGTTTTAGAAAGTGTCGTTGGAAACTTTCAACTAAAAAAATTATTATCGTTAATGAGTATTAGTTTTTTTTTGCAATACTATAAATAAACTTTTAAGATAATAAGAAATGGAAAGTAGAAAACAGTGAACACTTTTTAATTGCTAATTAGTACTTATCGTGTCAAATTTCCGTTGTCATTGAAAAGAAAAAATTTTGTTGTTGGCTTCGATTCGCTCGGCCGACAATCTCGACTTGGGCGAGAATCATCAACTTGGCGCCCTTGTTGCGTAATGTACTATTTTTATTCAAAACTGTTTTTTAAGTTACATAAACTGTCACTAATGATGCCGGGGTATGATGAAAAAGTTCATTTTTCTCAAAGCAGGTGAAGTGTTTATTGATAGTATTGATAAATATGATACTCGCACTTATTTTATGCTATTTTTATATGTACATAATAAACTAAATGATTATATTTTTCAGGTTATCGGTATCAACAGTCTCAGAGTTGTTGATGCATCAATCATTCCAGAAATACTAACAGCACATCTAAATATACCGATTATAGCTATCACAGAGAAATTGTCTGATGTAATAAAAAGAGATTGGGGCTACATTTCGTGAACGCGCTTCTCTAATTTACTGATGTATTCATATACTGACGTATTACTATTAAATTACATTTAAGAATATTTAAAATAATTTTTTTGATTTAACATCTGAAATAAGAAAATCATGGTTTCATACTTATCTATACCGTCAAGTTGTTAATACTACAAGACTACGAAAAAATTTAATACAAAAATTTGACAAAGTTATATGCTTCCTTCTAAAAAATGCTTTGTGATAATATAATGCAATTTTTCCGTCTATTAAGACCCTAGAGGAGGTTATTCGTTGATCTTTTGATTCTGACCCCCCTGTAGAATAGAATCATTGGGCAGTACATATTGTGACTTGCTGGTAGTGTTGCACCGCTCTCTTTATTTTGTATTGCACAAATAAAAACTATTCTATTCTATTCTATTCACCACTCCCAAGGTCCCCATGATGGCAATGATATCTTGCTTCCGCGTTCCTTTATTGGTGGTAAATAGTGGCTCGATGAATACCGCAAGTTGGCGTCATAGGTACCTGCCAAAGCAGTTAACCACAGAGTTGTGACGTGCAATGGTATATCTGGAGAATTTCCTTCAGGGTGAAGGAAATCCTTTCCTCTAGTAAGGAGGACCAAGCCTCGCCTTGTGACCGTTTATATAATCTCTAAGGGTAAGAAGGGAAGTGTCATCTAGCACACGTCGTGTTGGCTTGTCACTTGAGCGGAGTTTCATAGCGTACTCCCTTCTATTGAGTCGTGAAGGAGAGCAGCGCACCTTTCTTACAGCTATTTCCATCTGTAATCATCACTTTGTTATCGACGATGCGCTTACTACGTTGACACACTTTCTTAGCCAGGTATGGGTAGGTTATGTTACGCTCATCGCACCTCGGTATGAGTCTGAGAAGACGGTTCGCCGGTGAAGTGGAGGGAGCCAGCGCACAAATGGTATACCGAGACCATTTCATTCAGAGGAGCGTAACAGTAGCTCATCGGGTTGTTGTTTGACAGGGCTAGTCACTGTCTCACTGTGGCTCTCACCATTTTGTCTACCTTTTGAAGTTCGTTGATAGTAACTCTTCTATAGATTTTGTCTAGATTTTTCTCTACTCTATAGATTTTGTTTTTTATAGTTTTCAATACAGGCTGGTCCCCTTAATGATAGTGAAACTGTGCAAAGTTCTCTACAATTTAATAAAAAGCGCGGTGTCGTTAGCTAACTCGACTCTGTTATTGATGAAAACATGATCGTTTGTAAATAAGTTATATCTAAAAAAAATAAAAATAAGTATCGTGTAAATACGTGTATAAAATTTTACTATTGGATTTTTACATATTGGGAGTAAAAAGCATCTGTTAAATCAATGGCATGTGATGAGTAAGATCTCAGGATCTTTTAGACCGATTTCTACCGGATAGGATTTATTATTTTTGTTTTTTCTTACTTAGGAAAAATATTCTGCATTGTCAAATCTGATTGTTAATTGCTCCATACCAATTTTGTAAATGGGCTATATCTCAAAATAAAATCTCGATTTTTGATATGGAGTGAAGGTGGAGAAGGATGCCTGTTTTGCTTTTCGTGGAAATTTTTAAATTGCTCAATGGAGTATGCTGGAAAAGCACGAGTATAGTTTGGTGTCATTTTAAGAAATTGAATTTTAGGATAAACTTTATAATTTAAATGTTTGTATTTAGATTTTTACGATTTTATAAATAATCATTTGGTCCCTGGCTGCAACAATTTTCGAGTGAAGACAATTTACGCGAAAAAAGGGGTTGGTTACGGCTAACAAATGATTTGTTAAAAAAATGTCATTTATTCATGTATTAATGGTACGATAAAAGATTAAAATGGTTTCCACAACCAATCATTGGTAGAGCCATTAAAACTATATACATAGTGTCAGCTTACCTTCTTGTCATCGGGCCGACTGCTGCGCGACGACGCCTTCGAGAAGACGCTGTCCTGGTCGCTGCCAGCGCTGCTAGCCGCGCCGCCGCCGCCGGCATTGGTCCCACTACCGCGGCCCCCAGTCTCCGAGCCGTTGAGCAGCGGCTGCTGTGTGCCCAGCTCCGGCACCGCGTAGTCGTACGACGTGTCAACTGCACCGTTCGCGTAGACCGCTGCAAAGCAGATACACAGACATATGTACCCAGACGTGGTTATGCGCGCTGGGAGAGTATTCGTCTTTGGCGTCGGCGTATCGATTGAGGCTCGCGGCCAAGCCGACGAACCACTGTTGTGGCTTAGCGCACATGAGTTAGGGATATGAGGGTAATACTATTGGACGGAGTTGTGGTAGTGAAGGTAGACATTTAAGGTCAGGCTCTATTCGACATGGCGTTAGCAAAATTTATAATGATTTTGCCAATTGGAAAATACTAACAAAAGTTTTGTTTGTTGTTTAAAGTTTCTAAGTGTAGTTAACAACTTGAAATGGACTGCTACTGATTTTAAATGAATTGCCTCGTATTTTTACACTATCGAAAGATGATATTGTCATTTTTAACAAATACTCGTAATTTGAATTCATATTACTTTAATATGGAATTTTAAATGGTTATTAAACTATAGTAATGAATATTCGAAATCTAATTCTGGACATCTTATGATTGAAACCAAAGTCGTTAAGTGCGATGATATACGCCATGTTCATGGCTCACGGCTTCGTTTTTGACTACAACCTAAGTTGGCGTACTATTACTTTAGGAATTGTTAAACTTTGGCCATTATGAACAACTGACACCTGGGCATTATTGCAGTTGATCGTCAGCAAAGTTTGAATCTCATTGGTTAAAGAGAAAATGGCGCTTAACATTGCCCAGTTTCCCTGATCTTGATATCCAGCGGGTGACCCACTTAATTTATGCACCAATTAACGTCATGTTTCATTGTAGGAGACATTCTCCACTGATATGATTTGGGAATTCATATGTGAATGAATTAGAGCGCAGAGAAAATGTTGGCGTAATAAAGGTGAATTATTAAATTAATTAATTAATCACGAATAATATTATCAATCAAGTATACAAACTTAAACTTGACATCCATAGTTTCAATGATTCATTACGTTAATGAAACCCAACATTTCAAAATGACTTTGGTCGGTAATGGTTCAATGCGGTTTTCTATGTGTCACAACCAGTACGGTGCGTAAATACAACTAATCCAGCAAAGTTAGACGCAACTTCAGAAGGAAGTGTAACTGAAGGATAAAACAATTTATTCAAAATATTGATGAATCTTAAAGTGATTACAGAATGAATATGTACTCTGTTCCAAATTTTTAATATTAGTAGTTTATATTAAATTGAACTCCTGATTAGTTTTTGAAAATAAAATTTTCTATTAAACAGAGTTAATTCAGGTTATGATTTAATGCACATTTTTTGAAGTATTACTCGACGACTGGAGTCACTCACCAGTGTGATTGACATTAGTTGGCTTGTTGTTCAGCATCATATCCTTCATCTCCATGACGACGGTGCTGTAGCTGTAGTAGGGCGCGTACTTGAGCGCCTGATAAGGCTCCTGATAGTCGTCCAGCTTGACGATGTCGAGGAGCCGGTTGCCGAGGTCTCGCGGCAATGTCGGCAGCGAGCCACCCGCGTACCTTCGGTGCAGCAGCGGCGAAAAAAAACAAAAGCACACACAGGCCACGGATTAAACGGGTTTCGAAGAAACAGAACATGTGTGTGTAAAAGAGACCCAGCGATAGGAAGAGTGAGAGGAAGAGAGAGCGAGCGAGAGAGAGAGAGAGGGGGGGGGGGGTAACGAGGCGGAAAACTACGCCGGGAATTGACACGTCGATATCGGTTGAGCTTTTTGCAACTCGTGCGAGAAGCTCCGGTCGCGAGAAAATGGTGGTGAGCTTTCGAAATGGGAAGAGTGAGAGAGAAAGAGGAGGAATTAAATGGAATTAAATTTGTTAACAGTGTGCGATTTATTGCTTCGTGCGCTCTGGGACTTTCTCGTTTATTTGCAATTGAAAAAGAGTTACAAAGGTGCTGGCACGATTTTTTATTTGCAAATAATAACAAAATAATTAAACAATTTAGTATCTGAGATCTATTTTATACTTACAATTACTAAACTTTATTGTCATTTCTTTTTTTATTAATGGTTGGTCTTTTCTTCATATTTTTCAATTCTTTTCTATTCATATTTATTAATTTTTTTCTTAATTATATAAAATAATTTTTCGAGAACTATTTAGAGGCCAAATATCCATCGATATTGAAAATTTCAATAGAAACAATTTTGGAAATTCTCGACAAATACTCGGGAGGAAAACGAGATAGATGAACGGGGATGACACGGAAATCAAACGAAAGAGACAGATAGAAATAACTGGAAGTGCAAAAGATGAAAAGAGAAAGCGGAAAAGATAAAGAGGGAGTGAAGGGGCGTTTTCATTGGGACGTTATTGGAAGACCGCTAACGAGCTTCCATACGTCGATTGAGAATTGCAAGAGAGACAGAGAGGGAGTCAGAGGGAGAGAGGATGGAAAGAGAGCTAGAGAGAGAGGAGAGGGAGCGAGAGTATCGGGAAAACGAAGCGGTAACGGAAAAAGGAAAGCCGTGATCGTTCTCCCGACCGCAAAGCGACGAACGATACTTTTCTGATTTCCGGTAAAGGGGAAAATTTCGCGCAGCCCACGGCCGTTCTCTCGATTGACGAAGTGAGCAAGGTACCATCGCGTGCGCGCGCTCCAACTTTCCATTTTTCACTTTTATTTTTACATTAAGTATCTAATAGGATTGCCAAGTTTAAAGTGGTTTTGCATGCCACACTCGACGATCGTTAGTGTTTATAAATATTATTGGAAAGGCTCGAGTTTCGAATTGGATCGGAATTAGATTAAATAACGCTATGGCTCCTAGTGAATAATTATCAACGCGCTATGTTAATGTTAATCGGACTATACTAATGGATTAGTTCAGCAGTCGTGTAGCTTTATAGACCTAGACATAAAGCAATCATGTAGCTGAATAAATTATGACAGCGTAAATCTGAACTAACAAGTTATTATAGATAAGAGGATTCCGATTCCCGAATAAATTCGCCTTAATATTACATGACAGTTAGTAGAGTCACTATTAAATTCGCTATAATTAAAAATGTAGGAAAATCATAGTTCAACTTTGTCGTTTCAAAATTTAATTATAACGAGAATAATAATGCGTGGTCTGTAATTGAAAAATTCATTATCGAAAGTTTGTGAAAATTTAGAGGAAGGTAGTATTTCAAAACACGTTTTGTCTTGGTAACTTTACCATTTATTTCAGTTTTCCAATTGTAGAAAAATATAAAATATTTTTAATATTATAAATTTAGTATTATAATACTAAATTTTGTACATATTTTTCAATAAATAGTCGTAAAAAATTCTTATTGTCTCGTACACAATTACAGTAAAAACTCACGATTATAAAAACTTTAGAACATTTAAAAAAACAAAATAATACATCGATTTTATCTTTCGTGGTTTGAATTACTTTCTATAATAAGTGCATTTTATGGCTCTTACGTAAATATTATGGCATCAGTTTAGCGCCCAATACAATTTAAGATCATCGTTTAAAGAAAACAAAACTTAAAAAAGACACGCCAAGCTATTGGTTTGGTGCAAATCTGTTACCAATAAATTATAGAATATTTTAGTAAAATTTTATCAAATTTTAATGTGAAAATAGTTACAAAATTATTTATTCAAACTGTACTTTATTGAAATATAATATCAAATTATTTAAAATAAACTATAAATTATTGGTAGCACTGTATTTTAACGTAATACAAAATAAATTAATGTACTGGAAGATTCATTACACTAATGACTCCATTGCGTAGGTTTACTTTAAAATTAACCCTTTGAAGTTGAGATCTTACAACTTTTACTTTATTACACGAATTAATTAAATTAAGTATTTATAAATATTTAAGATATATATTTTTGCATACATTCATAAATGGATTGATCTTATTTTATGCGACTTATTACGACACAAAATTGATATCTATAAAAATATGCATATTGTTTATTTGGCACAAAAGTAAGGCTTGTTATACAGTATTAGTTGAAGCTACGACTTCAAAAGTTTGAGATTAAAATTTTTAGTTATATAAAATTTTATACAAAGCAAAGTGTATTTATCTGAGAAAAATATTGTATAAGTGGGCTGTGTCAGGTCTTTTCATTGTCATTGGTCAATTATTATCTAACTCTTAATAAGAATTACTTACTATGGATATTATTTAATGATCTTCAACAGACTTGAAATAAAGACTCAGAAGATTAATCGAGTTTTTCCAAACGATTGTCAATAAAATAGAAAAACTTTATAGCCTTGTACAACCCAAATAGTTCCAGGTAGTCCTAATTTATCTTATCGAAGAATAATATTCTCGTGTACATATTATCACTAATAATATTAAAATAAAACATTATTTGGAATGTAAATTTAGTTTTACTCGTTTCATGCTATAACTAAATGAAACTTAATTTTATAGTTAAGTATCAATTAGTATAATCTTTTTTAAAGATTCAAAAACAACACGTTTACATTTTTCAAAAATTCATAAGTACTTGGAATCGATACACAGAAGACACTACAAACCGTAAAATACTATCAATTTCAAAGTTAAATATAACATATAAATTATTAAGTATAGATTAAGGTGAAAATTTACATTCTCCGATCAAATCAAGCAGTACCAAAAAACCCTTGCCACACTCGACTCCCACTTTGCCCAATCGCATTCGCGTTTAGGACTACCTCGAGACGTCGACGTTCTGAAATCGAATTCGTCCCCCACCATATCTCCCTCTCTCTCTCTATCTCTCTCTCTATCTTTTTCTCCATCAGTCGATGCGCGCGTACAAGTGTCCATTGAGTAGGTTCGTGCACTCGTCGAAAATCGAAAGCTCATACCTCTCGTCGTCCTCGAGGGTGTAGGCCATGAGGGCGGCGCCCTTCTCCACGGTGGCGCAGGTCGAGCCGAGGTGCGAGGGCGCCTTGCCGTTCACCGGACTGGCGAAGCACTTGCGCTGCCGGTGTCGCGAGACGATCAGGAATATGGCCACGGCGAGGAGGAGTATCACGGCGGTGAGCACGCCAATCACCACCGCCATGTACGTCGGGTCGTCGTGCTTCGCCTGGGAGACGGGCGGCTCGCCGAGGACGGAGGTCGAGCCGTTCTTCTCCACGAATACATCGCTCTGCGCCGGTACCTCCGTGGAGCTCAGGGCTGCGTCACTGAAGTTGCCGTGGGCCACCACTGGAACAGACATGTCAAATTCGTTATCTTATATATTTTCTTCCATTCATTTCATTATAAAAATATTGTATTTATCAATTTACGTTTTAATCATTTTATTATTATAAATATAACAAGCTATACGTACGAGCATCCATTAAAATACTTCGATTTACTTTTAGACTATATATAACCCACTTTGCTTGCTTTATAAAGTTATGTAATACCACGCCAATTTTATGTTATTTCAGTGCCTGCTAGTATTTTTAATTTAAAAGCTAAGTTCACTTCTGGGAAATTAATTTTTTAAATTAAAGAAGTTCCATTGACTTTCTTTTTCACTAACTTTCAGTGATCTCATTTTAATTTATAATTCATTTGAACGAATATAATTTATTTTTTCTTAATTAACAAATTAAATATAAATGTTAAATCGAAATTTAATATTACATTTAAATTTTCGCGATTATTTTTATACTAATATTCATTAAAACTTGAAATGGTTATATTATTTTCGCTAACTTGTGAGAGGTTATAAAATAATTTCTCTCATGTATAAAACACTAAAACAGAGTGGTTGCGTAACTCTATATGAGTCCTGTGTGTTTGACGGAAACTCTTTTATTCGGCAAACTTTATGGAAGTTTTTATTCGTTTTTTTTTAAACCATCGCAGTAGTTAGAAAATAATATTTCAAGAGTTCTTGTATCAATGTAATATCAAAAGAAATGATTTTCTGCGTATAAATGAACTTTTTCCATTGTGTAAAAATCTTTCAATAGATTTAAATTAATGATGCACTTTAAAATAAAAATATAAAATGTGATTTTACCAATAGACAATTATTGTGCAACATATTATTATATTAATTTTCCAATTGAATTCCGTCGAATAATAAATATCTGTAAATGTTTATTTGTTTGTAAAAAATAATACCGGATTAAGTCACCAACACAGAATAACTTTACCCATTAGCCTGCTGTAGTAACTTACTCATTGTCAACGAAAAAAAACGTCAAAAAAAGAGGTCAGAGTGTACTTGTTATACCAAATGGGCTTTAAAATGTCAACACGTGAGATTCCGAACTTTTTGCAGCGAGATTGAGGATGCGACTAGCGGGGGCAAAACATAACAGAAAAAAACGTAACACGGCCCCTGTACTTGAAGACGTTTTGCCCGTCGTAAGAAAGATGACTTACAATATATTCACGGACGGATATGTCTGCTCAGATTTGGTCGAAAAAATCAAAAACCCTGACGGCAGTGATGCTCATTCACCTTTGTGAAAATTAAAGCTTTAAAATCACTATAAAAGAAATCGTGCGTGATAAACTTGATTCATTACTGTCAACTGAACACAACCGTGAACATTGAATAATATATCGTTAACGTGATTTCTTAGTAATTTAATCATCTAAAAAGCTTATAGTTTCAAGAGATAATTTACCGCTCTCTAAAGTTGAATTAGTGAAAATTGCTCCACCTATTGAATTAGTGGAAAAAAACTACTAATTTATTAGTGAAATATTCACTATTTAATTAGTAGTTTAATTCAACTTTAGAGAGCGGGATATAAACAAAATTTAGTATAGTGTTTCCACTATTTACAGCTTCATTCTATACGATATAAACCAAAATCATTATTTTGCCATGTCACTCATCGCCTTAACAAATCGCTTGTTACTAAATTTCTAATGATTAGCTATTTTAATTAGCATTAAAATACCGAATTAATAAGAGGTACAAAATTGAGACCATTTTTGCGGTCAATAAATATGAAAAATTAGTTGACAAATTATATCTATTTTTCTTTTTTGTCATTTTAGTTGAAACTAACCATTTACTACCCAAATAATGATTTAAATTTCTACCACTTTTTACCTAATAAACATAAAGAATTGTTAACTTGGACAATAGGTATTGTACTCTAAAGTAAGATTTATTCCTGATTGTACATAATATTTTGACTTGACCTACTAATTGATTTTTCGATTATTTTAATATTATTTATTCACTCTGTATTTTATTATTCAACTCTACTTCCGTAATCAATATAAACGTAGCCTATAGTATAGATTGCTATGGAGTGCAAGTTTTTGCTTTATGCACATAGGATTATCCATTCGCAGAGCTTAATGTTCCTAAAATATTCAAATTGATATACGTTTCAGTTCTTTGTAAATAAAGTCTTTACTTTGAATCACAAATGATATTCGAAAGACTTTTCAAGTATTTTGGTTTTAATGTCAAGCACGAAATCAATTCGAATTTGTCAACAACCGCTCGCCGTCTCGCTTCATTAATAAAGCCCGCGCGCGCATGAAAACCACTGGTGAGCTCGCGTCTGCGGATCTATTAATTTCTTGATGACGCGCTCGCTTGCGCGCCTGCACACACGTCTCCCTCTGTCTCAAAATGCGACTCTCCCTCGTCCGAAAACATGCTCTAAACACAAGACACCGGTGGCTCGCGTCATTTATACGGCTTTTCCCGGGGTTAAGCCCGTGGCAGCCGCTGCGCGAGTCTCCGGTGGTCCCTGGAATTCCCGGGGCTGGCTGGCTGGCTGGCTGGCTGGCGTGCGCGCAGAGGGATTATGCTCTACGTCCCGCTGCAGGAAACAAAGCTGTCGTCTCGTCGTGTTTGATATTGGATTTTGGCCGGCGACGAGCGCGCGGGGGTGGTCTCTGCGTCGTGTCTCGGCCCAAGGACGCGCGACGATACGCGTCCACCCCAAAAGAGCTGGCAGCACACACGCGCGCGCGCGCTATGAAATCTGATATTAAACATTCTTTGCACGCCGAGCGAGCGCGGCCCGAAAGGGGTTACCGCCGCCGTCTCGCCCGCTACCCGTAGCTTTCTTTCGCGGATGGCTCGGTTACGCTTTTCCTCCGCCCGGCGAGAATGAAGCTGATGCTTTCCTCCTCCTGCTCGGTGCGCACACAGTGGCTTTTGGCGCGTGAGTTTCGGTCGCTTTGAGCAGCGGGAGCGAGAGGGAGAGGTTAACGGGAGCAGCCGGATGGACTTCGTTTGGCGAGATCCGAGGATATGCCTTTGATTCGCCTGGATAATAGTGTCTGCGCTTTGAAATCTTTGTTATATGGCTGCGAAAACTGGTGTTTTAATGGTCGTGGTCCGCTTGGAAATTGGATCTGATTTTTTCATGGTACTTTACTGTTACTCGATAGGAATAGAGCATGCCATTTAATTCTTAACGTTCTTTCGACTCAACGATTAAATACAGTTTAAAAGGATCTTATAATGCGGTAAAGAAGAGTACCCGGATATTCATAGAGCGTTACGATTATTAAATTTTATTGATATATTTTACATTATGCACATGAAATATCTCTAAAACATTATTAATTACTTTTCTTTAATTAATGTAGTAAATATCAGACCTTTATCTGGTATCTGACCTGCTCTCACTATAAACTTCTGATTTACTGTGTGATATCAAGTAATTATTATCTCAAGCAGAGTGAATTTAATTGCATGTTTTGCGGTTTCAGGGAATGAAGGTTCTTCAATTAATTAATACAGAGCTATATTATGTTTAATTCACTTTACGTTGAAATTATTGGCATAATGGCATTTATCAATATTTGCTAAAGTTCCGGATTAATTATCTATGGCTAATTGTCAACAGTTATCGTTGATGGACACGTAACTAGTTTCCCATAATCAAAGTAATAAAAAATACGTATTTAGTTATGACCGATTAGATATAAATCGAATATTTGAATAGTGGAAATAACGGACGCTGACGAACTATCTTTGTTAAATAGATGTTTATTACTTTGTCCAACGTAGCGGGAGTTTTATTAAATACTCCCCTCTTCAGGGCATTGGTAACACATGAAGTCACTTCATAGTTCGTCAAAATTTTTGGATGGATTGTTTATACATCGATAGTTACGATTGGAAGGTAAAAGCCGATGTCAAACTTTGTCCTTTCCACTCATTATCGCTCCGCTAATCCTATTGTCATTAACATTCATAAAACTCCCTAAACGTTAAACAAAGTAATAAACATCTAGTTAACAAAGATAGTTATTTCCACTATTCAAATATTTCACTACGAACGAATTACTTTACAGTAAATCAAATCGAATAGGACTGACTACACTCATATTGACAGCTAAACACTGAAATATGTTATTCTTGTATCAAAACAATTAGATTAGTATTTTTGTATGTTTCAATTGCAACCAAATTTTGTATAGTATACTCTGACTATGATATTATTTTGTTTGAAGAATATCTTTGTACTTTTGCCAATCGACGGATTTTCGAACTCAAGATCCAATAATTTACAATTTTACTCGAATTATAATGCTAAAATTAAAAAAATATACTTTAGAAAAACAACATATTTCGGCTTTAAACTGATTGGTAACGTGACCATGGTGAGGTGAGATCGGTCTCATAACAAACTTTCTTAAATAATATCATATCATTTCACGCGTTTTTCTAGTTCTAAAGTGAATCCTGCTAAACAACCCACAAATAAATACGAGAAAAGAGTGACCTCCGCAAAGTGAAAAATTCAAACTAAACTCACAAACAATATTTCCCTTTTAACATGATTTGCGCTGGCGCTCGACCGAGTTAAATCCCCGAACTAAAGCGCGGAAACTCGCGACATCAAAGCCCGCTGGCTCGCTAGCGGCCTCGACTGAAATCCACTTTCCCGCGACGACACCTCCCGAAAGAGACTAAAAAAAGGAAGAAGAGAAGCTGCTTCCCTAAAATTATTCGCGTATACGCGCGTTAATGCCTGGCGCGCGTGCGCTCCTGCGGTTATAAAGCATTGCGGTCACGTCATCAGGATAAGCGGAACGGTTATTGAAAATTTTCCAATTTTCCCTTGTGTCTGTGCGCAGCTTCCCTCGGGGCGAGCTTGCAGCAGCAGCGGCAACCTCTGAGCTAGTTCACGCGCGCGTGCGTGTACTCGCACATCGAGCGCTTGCGCTTGCGCGTGCAGCTGACGCCTGGCGTCAAACGCGGCTAATGCACTGCTACGCTGCTCTCTCTCTCTCTCTCTCTCTCTCTCTCTCTCTCTCTCTCTCTCTCTCCTCTCTCGCCTTGATTTCCCTCGCGATTGAGAGCAGAGTGCACGGCTCGGGCGTGCGCCAATTTTTAGGTCTTTGATTCAGGCGTTCCTAATGGAAATGCACCGCAAACTTCGTTCACGCGCGTTTGTGTCCAACGCACAGGTTGGAGTCTCTCTCTCGCCCCCCCCCCCCCTCTCGGCCGCGTTTCACCAGCGTGCGCTTTTACTCTTTTTTCTCGTCTTTTTTGCTTGCCAATGGGTTTAGAGGAACAGGCCGTATTTCGAACCAGATGAGCGCTTGAGTTTTTTCTCGTTAAGCGCGAGCAATATACCGAGTTGGGTGACAAGTGACATTCAACAGATTTTTTTATATATATATTTTTGTAATTATAGCTGTCTGATCTTTTTTGTAAGAAGATGGTTTTTATAATAAAATATCTAACTTTGGTACTTAGATATTTGTTAAATAACTAATTTCAGTATTTAATCATCTTATGCATATTTTAACTCTTACGATTGTGCATAAATAAATTTATCTTATGAGAAATGATGTTCATTTCTTTAATTATATATTTATAATACCTGT
>JAPYZP010002870.1:0-32386 GCA_030522985.1 Torymus sinensis
TAATTACTGAAGGTATACTAAAATAGGTTCATAATGTAAGTCTGTCCCCCCATTTCTAGAGAGTATAGTAATTATTATACGAACATTTCTCTCCGTGTAGGAAATCTCATATGAGACCTCGGATGACTCCAGTCTTGAGCGCCGCCGGAAGGCAACGCCTGGTGGCCTGATACACATTGGTAAGAGGGACCCGTCCGGATATACAGGAAAGTGTGCGACGAAAAGGAATGAGTGTCCAGCTTAATGGCAGTTTGATTAGAAAGTCACATCAGATCTGATATGAGTTTCTATAACCAATTACGATTACACTGGAAACTCATATTAGATCTTGTGCTAAAACCTCATATCAGAACACATATACGAGTTCTCATATTGGAGAAACAGCGTGCATTACTTTATTAAGCAAAATTTTACATATGATTGGTTCAGTATTACTGCAACATCATCCTTCTGAGCGAGAAAACAATATACAAGAGATTAATGGAGGCATTAAGAGAAAGAGAGAGAGAGAGAGCGCCACTGAACCTCACACATTTCCGTATTCCGCTATTTGTTTATGAAATATAAGCCTACAATTTACCGATTTTTTCACTTCTTTCAGCTTTGAACGAAATCGTCGGCGCGAAAGAAACGAGAGCACGGTAGAAGAAGAAAACGTTAAGTCGCGAGTGCGCCGATGGCACGCACGCGGTCCGGCGTACAATTTGCCCTAAATCGAAGCAATTCCGCGGAAACCCGAAACCAATTTCGTAAGAATTGCATTCTAAAACCATCCGCCCACGCCACCACCGCCGCCGCGGCTGCAAACAAGCGCCAAAGCTCGCACTGGGTATCGAGCGCTTTCGACTGCACGGAAAAGCGTTTGCTACCGCGCAAGAGGCGCCGTGGCGCTAGTGAGTATATATAGAGCTCAGCAGGGACTTATATAGCTAAAAATTGCTTCCGCTATGTAGAAGTGTGGAGCAAGAATCTGCAAGGCGCACGCGCACCACACGAAATTCCGAGAGCGCCGGATTATTTGCATCACGTTGAATTTTATTGAAATTTCGATAAATCTCGGGCTAAGTGAGCAATCTTGAGTGGGTTTTTATGCATCTAATATACGTTGATTGCTTAAATCAATGTAAAGATGAATATATTGATTTTGTTTTTACAAAAGGCTTTCTACGAAACAAGAGAAAAATAGCTAAAAACGTCAAATATTGCGTTGGTGTCCTCTAATAAGCGAGAATTGGTCGATTTTGTACACGGTGATACTCTTCTCTACTCAAAAGTTAAGATTTGTCATGAAAAACGAATGAACTCTTTTAACCTCCAGGCGGCCGCAAATTTTTTGAAAACTTAATACCTTACGTTAATCTATGAGGTACTTGCATGGAGTCTGGAATTTTTCGGAGCCCCAAAAGTGACTTTTGCGACCGTCTAAAGGTTAATAATATCCCTTATCCAATACAAGACGTATTACACTGTTTTTCCAGCTGTGACTTATGTGCTTCGCGGCTATCATTTCTTTTCATCCAATTTCTTGTGTTGGGATTAAAAGGCAGGCGCCCACCTTATTTCTTATTCCGTTCGTAGCAGAAACTGTTTTACGAAGTCGCGCAAAGGGGAATGGCGTGAGACACAAGCCGCGCGTCCAATTCTTAACGAGATGGAATAGCAAAGAAATAACGTCTTTACCCATACTTCATTTGCTAATGGATTAGCTTCTAACTTGTCCAATAGGAGATAACTAATCAATTCTTCTTCCCTAAAACTTTGCTTTTTACTTTTCTTCACCGCCCCTTTTGCTGCTTTGCAGAGAAGTTTTTTTATATTAAACAAAATTGTTTAGTAAAACATGTTAGAAACACGTTTTAAAGTATTTAAAATATAAATGCGTTAATTGAAAAATGCCTGTGTATGTATATGCATGTGCAAAAGCAATAACTTTGGCAGTTTTTATAGGATTTCCTTGGGACAAGGCTTAGAGTCCTTCTTTTTTATTTATGATGTGTGAAAAATAATAATATGATTCATTTCAAATCTATTTTTTTATTGATTTTTCAATTTTTAAAAACAGTTTTTCGTTTTTTATAAACTTTAAAGTTAATATTGTATTTATATATGGATGATGATTTACTCGACGAAGTATAAAATTATCTACAATAAAAGAATTACTATTGCCCATTCATTGCCACGTGGCTTTCTTAAACTTAATTCACTGATACCTTATATTAATCTTTAATTCCAATAATTAACGTTCTTTCATTGTTGGTTTCTCTCTCCCTCTCTTTCTTTTCATGCCCGGTTCTTCCGAACAATATACGTCAGGCAACATAGAACAAGCCCGAACGTGCAAAAATGAATTAAGATCGATAATTTCACGGTACACAATAATGAAATACCCGACCCAATATCGACGGCTGCAATATTTCTTTTCGCCCCTTACAAATATTCCCTTCCTTTTTCTTTCCTTTCTTTCAATCCCCTCTTCTTTACTTTCCTTCCTTTCTCTCTCTTGAGATCTCAATATTTAGAGAAAATCAAACATAGGTCTAGGTACGTCGCAACCCCACAACTTTCAATATCTAGCAAAGTCCCCTTTGCAGAGAATTAATACTTGCGACGCCTACGATCTCTTATTACTTCCTTTGCACGTGGTATATATATGCGTATGTGTGAGCGAGAAGTAAGAGCAAATAAAAATAAGTGAAAAAAAGTGAAAGAAAGTTGGCGAAAGAGAGAGAAAGGGACCTTTTTCAATAAATCGAAACGAATCGAACAATAAAGACGGTGTCGAGTCTCTCGTATATTCCTGTATATGGCACCTGAGTGTGCATGAGTCGAGATCGATATCCGTCTGGAAAATGGTATATGCCCGGACTATGAGGTGTGTGGAATAAATGACGAGAGCCAAGTCGAGTTCTCCAGACCGAACAATGAGAGTCGGTCGCTAAGTTGTATTGGAGCTGACGTGGGTATGTACTTATGTGTATTTTCTAAAGAAAAAGTCCGACAAATATACAGAGGAAAGGCTAGGAAAGTATTTCAATTATTTTTTGTAATAAAATACGTCGGCTTGAATTGTACTTGAATCGACAATCCTATAAATGGAAAATATGATGTTTTTATGCATATTTATGAGAAACTTAAAAAGACAACACTGACAACATGAATGCGACTCACCCAACTACAACTACTAGAGCAGCAGCGCCATTGATTTTTGTAGTAGCTCTGTCCTCTGTCAATTTGGTGCACTGAGTGTGCTAATCGAGTGGGAGCGGTAAATGCCTGAATAGTACATTATGAGATTGGTATTGGAGGTAATTATTTACTATTACTCGCTTCGCTCGTGTGAAAACCATCTCATGCGATAAATAATTACCTTACACATGATTTTCATACAGTATTGTAGGCATACGAGAGCTTAAAAATCATATAAAAGTTGATATTTTTAGGTTAGGATATCATAAACAACAAACGGCGATTCCCGCGCTATTGCACCGAAATTGTCACAGCCACAAGGGGAGCACCCGGGATGCAGGGTCCTGGATTTGGCTAAAACTGTAGGAGGTACTTCTTTATGACAAATAATGAGACGCGTGTCTCGGGGTTTTTCTGAATGAGCCTTTTATAGACCTCTTTTGGTACCCCAAAATGAATCCTATTACATTTACTTTAATCTCATAGGCCTTTTTCCGAAGATATTCGTCGCCTGGAAGGAAGAAGGTTCCAACTCAGCTCGGCGCGTAAGAAAGTGCCAACTCGGCTTGGCATGTAAGAAAGTGCCAATTCGGCTGGGCGCGTAAGAAAGTGCCAACTCGGCTAAGAACTGTAAAAAAAATTTCCCTTGTGGTTTTTGCGATATTGAAGAATTTGAGCCGGAGAACGTCCTTAAATGTATATGAACGTGACTAAGACAACAAATGTGTGCATGTATATATAAAAATTTTGCTTCATCTGCAGATCCTATTGAATCTAAAATAAACATTATCCCATACTAATTGTGACACGTAAACATAACACGGGCAGTCATAGAATAAAATAGATCTCAAAATCGAGTTTAGCCAATCAAAACTCGTCTACTAAATAATAATAGTACAGTCAACTCCAAAATTTTTAAACGACATGCGGCGACTTGTCATCTTTTTACGTTCTCGGCCGAATTGGCATTTTCTTACGCGCCGAGCCAACTTGGCACTTTCTTACGTGCCGAGCCGAGTTGTCACTTTCTTACGCGCCGAGCTGAGTTGGAACCTTCTTATGCGCCGAACTGAATTGGCACTGTCTTATGAGCCAAGCCGAGTTGGCACTTTCTTACTCGCCGAGTTGAGTTGGAACCTTCTTCCTCCCAGGCGACGATATGAACTATTAGATCTAAATTAGCGTGATTCTAATGAAAATTGATGTAATTTCATTTTATTGTATCTTTGTAAATATTTGACCTACGCAAAATTTTAAAAAAGAAAATGAAGGAAGACTGTAAGACATTTAATTTGCCTTTTTCCGCATGTATAAAAATGTTGATTTGGCTCGAGATTATAGATCAAAGTTACAGATAAAAACATCATGGCTAAAAATTAGTCAATTTTTATGCAATTTTCAAGTATATAATATCTTTGGCAAAAAGGCCTATGGATTTTACGACAGCAGTTTGGTGTATCATTTTGTTTTAGTAGCAAAAATACGAGATATCATAATGCAAATTCATACAAAGATTCTATGAAGTTTCTATGAAGGTTCTACCTTAGATTTGAAAAATAAAATTGTTAAAATTAAAAAAAGTATCGTGTTAATGGAATGATAAATGGCAATTTTTTTTATTAGAAAAGTTACTGGTTTTTATTACTCTTTTTACTTCTGGGTCAAACGAAACCATCAAATTTTTAACGGGTGTCGTATTTTATTAACTACGATGGCGTACTTTAACTTTAGAAATCCCAAAAAATTAATTGAGGGTATGCGTAACGTATACAAAAAAAAAATATATATATATATATATATTTCATTATCGCAATTAGCACGCGTCTTCTCTTTTTTTCTCTCTCTTACTCCCTCTCTCTCTCTCTCTCTCTCTCTCATCAACCAATATCCAGACATCATTATAGCCACAGAAGCCAGCATTTCGTGCCGTGGGTGAGAGAAGGACTAGGGACTTTGAGCCATTCGAAATTTCGTTCTCTATAAATCTGAATTTCGTGCGCGTGACCAAGGACATAATATTGCTCGGATGCCCGTGAGAATATTAAGACCGCCAATACACGCGCGCCAGAGCCGAATTAGCCGCGTTGTTGGCCGCTCCTGCATAGTGTCATTGGCCTCTCTCTCGCTTTCTCTCTCTCTCTCTCTCTCTCTCTCACTCTCACTATTGCACATATACACACGCCAATGACTTTCCATTACGTATCCTCGAGTCCATTACGCGGCTAGTAGGGGATCGAATGTTCGGGGCTGCAGCAGCGGCACCAGCAGCAACTCTGTTGCCACAGAGAATCACACGGAGTGCCCTTAGGGGCGGCCGAATAAAAGCGAGTAACGCAATTCGGTCTGATTGGCCGGCGAATGTGCGGTGCGCGTCGAACGAGTGTTTGCACCGCGTCTTTGAAAGCACGCGCGCGAGGGGTTCTCAATATTTACCCAACTTCCGTCAACGGTAATTTGGCCGAAGCTCTTTCTTTGTGCGGCTGCGCAGCTTTGTGACGAGGCGAGGGGTCCGCGTGATACACCCTTCTGATTTTAGTGCCGCGCGTGGTGCGTTTAGTGCGTCTGCGCCTGGAAACAATTATAGGAATATGTTGAGGGACTGATATTGCGAAAGGGAGTGATAATCCAGGGATGATGCGGCATAAGGAACCGGAGACGGTGTCACGAGAGTCAGCGATATTAAAGATTAACGGAGTCTTTTATGCACGTTGTGTTATTGAAAAAGTAATTTGTTTCGTAAGTATATAGGTATTTCAAGTATATAAATCAAAATATTTTAAATTCTTAACTTATTTCTATATTATGTTATTCCATATTTGATGGATTTGTAAATATATTGATAAAAGAGAATTTTTTAAAAATGTTTTGGCAACTTAAAAAGTTTATAAAATTCATTTAATTAAAAATTCTGCGTATAGAAAGATCTGCATATTATATTAATTGTCATAAATGAAACGACAGTATATTAATATTACGTTTTGCGTTAACAACTCTTTCTGCATTACAAAAATAGTAATTTATATAATTCTCATACGATTGTAATATAATTTAAGAATTTTTTTGCTCAGCATGAAATTCTAGGAATAGAAGAACATATAGCAACTTAATATTTTTTTTCTCTAAAATTATCTATCACACAAATATCCAAAAGCCCTGCCCCTTTTTTATCCTTTTCACCGTCTACCAAAGCATTTCAAGCATTTAGGGAAACCCACGAAATTTTGCCACCTCGATATACCCAGCACGTAAAACCGCCTAGTTTATTATGACAGCCTGACATTTTTACCCTCAATCCCCGTACCTCGCATAACGCGAACGGGTACACGCACGCACACCCGCACGGCAGGTTCGCATATCACTCCCTGCAAACGGGCATCGTCAACGATCCCGGCAAAAATGGAATGAAAGCCCACGCGCGGTTACACTTCTGTACGTACGCACGCACACGCACACACACACACACACACACACACACACACACACATGTGCCCACATGCACGTGCAAAGGTTGCGCACACAAAGTAAGAGCTCGCCGCGAAAGAATTGGATTAATAAAATTCAAGCTCTGCAGGCGTGTATTGTGCGTCGCGGGGACTGGAAAATGTGCAGCCTCGGCCGGACGCGTGTGCGCACGCGAGTAAGCCGCAGCGTCAACTGGATAGTTGCGAAACGAGCGGTTGCACTTGACTATAGGTGTTCGTTGATTGAGAGTAATCTGTTTTGTTAATTGCGAGGTCCGCAGTGCCGATACTTGTGGTCGCCCGCGCGTACACACACACACACACACACACACTCACTCAGTAGTGGTAGTCAGTCCCACGATGCCATATACCACCGATATAATGACACGAGTTGGTGTATGCTCGATTGCCATTGTTCCGGATACACGATAATTATAAATATCGAAATTTTATAAAATTTTCCGGATAATAAAAAATTGTTTGTATAATTTTATTTGAGATTTTGATCGATGGTATACAGAAATATATTTTTTTCGAAAAGTCAATCTTTGTGTAACCTTTGAAATAAGGATCATATTAATCACGATTATTATTAATAAAATTTTATTTAAAATAAAAGTATTTTCTGGTCTTTTTTTATTTTCCATCCTCATACCTTCCGTTTCATACAGAACACGTGAATTTGCCTGGGTAGCACATTAACGAGATCCTTGTAGGTTATACCGCGAGGCGCCGACGTACCAGCATAGTTATCAATACAGCTATATAGGATACACGTTTATGCAAAGAAATGGTAATGGCTCAGAAGGAATACGAAAAATCACCGTAATAACAAACATGGTGTATCTTTTGTAGATTCACTCAGAAATATATTGTATTGTGGGTTACTTCTATTTAAAGCCCTTTCATGATGAAAATTTCAACTTCATTTATTTTGTTGTTTATTGTCGAAAACTCAGCGGATATTAAAAAAGATAAGAGTTCAACTTTAGATTTCAATATTCGGCTTGTCTCGCTCAACTTAGAGAAATTATTAAGGGTTTCGAATGTCGGATCTTCGCATGACTAATTTTCAGGGTATACAATCATACTGAATTAACATAATCATTAATGTAACCTTGAGGCAAGACTCGCTTTGAATACAATGACCTGCAGAGGTTGTTCACTAGCAAGAAAAGGTGCCCCTCGGCAGCTAGGAAAGCTAATGAATTTTCCCGACACTATACTCTGCCAAATGCCTCAAAAACGTATACTCGCGTGCAATTAACGCTCGAAAATCTGTCAAATCAATCAAGATAAACATCGAAATAACTTACCCGTCGTGTACATGGCGACGCCCTTGAGGGTGACGGGCTCGAGTACCGCGGGCTCGCTCCTGCCTTTGGCGTTGACCGCGTACAGGTAGAGTCTATAGCTCCGTCCGGTCGACAGACCGGCCACCTCGACGATCGGGCCACTCTGCGTCGCCATCACCGTCTTGTTCAGCACGACGATCTGGCCGTCATCCTCGTCGCTCACCACGTCCACGTGGTAGCTCTGGATGGGCAGCCCGCCGTCGTAGCCCTCGATGCAGCGCACCAGTAGTCCCGTTCCTGCGACGCTGTTGCTCTTGGCCAGCTCCTCGGTCAGCTCCACAGCCGACGACATCTCCGTGGCGGTGCAGTTGTGCAGCGGATACGGCCGGCCCGCCGCTATGACCTATGCGGAAGGGAACGAGCGAAAAAGGGATAAAGAGCGGCCGCTGAGAGTGATGAATGGAGGCGGAGACGGAGGCGCGAGATCTCTATATAACTCGTTTGTCGCGAGCGCGTCCGCTCCGGGCGTGTTGTTTTGGGAAAGCGCCGTGTCACGATTTTATCTCGCCGACGAGAAGATTTATGCGTTCGCCCCCGCGGCCCATTCGTGAATTGGCCTCGGCCACGACAACGAGGAATTTTTATTTTATTTATTATTTTTTTTTCTTTCTTTTTTTTTGCCGAGGGAGTCCGCGGGGTTAACGACATTACGGACGTGCGCGTTGAAGCTATAACTGTTTATACACGGCCGGAGGTGCGGAGGTGTGTATACTGCAGGACGTGCGTGCTTTAGATAGACGGTGAGATTGGCCGAGGAATTGATAGAGATGTTGGAAAAGAGAATGAGGAATGTTTTGATTGAGGCACAAATATTTGGATTGGAATATCCGATAGCAAGTCGCGTATTCAAGAGTGGATGGAAAATAATTTTGCACGAGCTTAACGTGAGTGATTTTCGACTAGGTGCTTTACAAGAGCGAGAGGAAGAGAAAGAAACTATTCTGTTTTGGTATCCCTACATTGTCCGATTTTCTTTTTTTATTGCTAATATTTCAAAGTAACGGTAAAAACTTTTGGTTATTATAAACAATGTTCTTAAGATTGTACATGAACATTGTAAAAAGAAAATAAATTAATTGCAGAATATATTATTATCCAGTCAATATTAATATCCAGCACTAATGTAGTTTCTGTCACAATTATAAATCTTTATGCAAAATTGTACGTTAAATGAAATAGTCTCTAATTAAAAATGTATCTACAATCCCCCAACACAGACGCAGCCTTTCTACAACTGTCAATGTAACATTTTCCGCGCTCGTTCATTCGATCCCACAACGCTACTCTATATAGCTCGCTCGCAGATTAATGTTCCAGTACGCATCCCCGGACTATTGGATAAAACACTTGGAGCTGTAAACGGGCTTACGCGCATGCGCACGCCGGGCTTAAATCTTATCTCCGGAGCAGCAGCAGCAGCAGCAGCAGCGCGGCCGCTCTTCCGACGTATAAATCTGTAATAAGAAGACTCGGGCTCGCATAGATTTAGATTACCTGGAAGAGGCAGGGTGCGTGCTGTTTGCCCACTTGATTGCTGGCCCAGCAGGCTATGGTCCCGTAATCCATTTCCGTCGAGGGCGTGTAGTTCATGCGCGAGCCGTGAAACTGCTGGTACTCGCGCAACGGGCTCTCCGCTGGCTGCTGCGTAGCCGCTGCCGCGGTTGCGACCGCAGTACCGCCGCCTGTGCCGCCACCGGCAGGGTTGGGAGCGCTCGCGGCGGCGGTCGCGTGGGAGTAGCGCGACTGCGGCACCTCGATCAGCTCGCCCGAGTTGTTGAACGTCCAGTGAAAGGTGATGGGCGGCGGGTGGGATTCCACGGCGCAGACCAGTGAGACCGTCTCCTGCTTGAGGGCGCCAACCACCACCTCGCTCCTGCCCTCCTTGCAGACTGGTGCATCTGCGCGTGAAACAAAAAATGCAAATTTTATGAAAAAAGGTCGTCTTCTGTATACATCTTGGGCGAAGAATTTTTGAAATTGTGAACGTTTAGGATCTACGAGACATGTGTAAACGAGTTGGGGAATTATTTGTATTTTTACTTTTATCGCTTAACTGCAATTGGACCACGGATTAATAATGGAGCATACACACCATTTGAACTCTTACGCAACCTAAAAAGTTTTCAAGTTGTTCAAAAATTTGATATCCAAAAAGACGATAGACAATTTAAGTACAAGTCTTGTAGAAAGAACTTTAAACTTTTGAATACCCCGAAATCACTTTTTTTTTGCATTTTATCGATAGTAGCTGCAAAAGTTCCCTTGAATTTTTCAGCAATTATACTCTAAGAGTTCTTTAAATTTACCTAGACCCTCGTTTTGATAAAAAAAAACTTTGAAAAAGGGTATTTTTTGCCACAAATTTCCTACATTAAAGCGAAGGTTGAAAAATTCTTTTTGTCTTCTTTTTGTAAATCTTTCGCGTTTTTAAAACTTTTCGTTCGAAGAAAATTTCATTCTGCAAATTCTATAATAAAAATGCATATAAAATCAAGATTCAGAATCAATATGTTTCCCAATAAATGGTGTAAACCACACTATGACTAACTGAAATATTTCTGTGATATGATAACTTGCTTAGGCCAAAATCGATCACCCCTACCGATATATATACACACGCCAATGCGGCAACCACTAACTTCATGGGTATTCGTACAAGCGCGCCCTCGAATCTGCATCTTCCGTCCCCATGAGGGCATTTTGAACATTTCACCCGCTCTTCCAAAACCGACATGCAACCGCTACCACCAGCACCACTGCGGCTCATTCTGCATGCAAGCATGGAGGAGAGAGTGAGAGTGAGACAGAGATAAAAAAACACATAGGCAGAGAATAAGAAAAAAGAGAAAGCGAGACGGGCCAAGCGAAAGACAGAGAGACGGAGAGAAGTCGCGCAGGAACGGCACCTTGCGCGATTTATGAGCTGGGTCTCAAGAGACGGAGAGACAGCCAGCGTATATATACACGTGCGAGTAGACTTTGCGTGCGGCAGTACATAGACGGTGGGGGAGTTCACTTCTCTCGATTCAATTGGCAAGATGCATTTGATTAGCGAGTAAATGGACGTCACTCCGGGGGATTAGCGCGGGCTAAGTGGTGTGTTTCACACAAGGAGCGCGTCGCCCCGTGCACACGCATACAGACGCGCTAGCTGGCCCCGAGGATATCCCTCGCCCTTCGGATGCGAGACGCTTGTCACACTCGGCCCGTATACACGACACGCGCAACTTGCCAATGCAGCCCGAAACTCTCGAAGCGAGACAGCCGTCGCCGCCGCCTGTGGCACTTAGCATTTCGAGGAAATCGTCTTCTCTCTCTCTCTCTCTCTCTCTCTCTCTCTCTCTCTCTCTCTCTCTCTCTCCATATATAGCGCGAGTCGGGGGGGAGACGCGGGACTTTCAGCAGCACACGCCCAGTCGGGGGAAAGACGTGGGACTTTTAGCAGGACACGCCCGCGCACTTACGAAACAGGATCAAAGCACGACGCGCAATCGATGGAGTCCTATTGTCGAACAGCTGACAAGGGGCTTATAATATGACGCGCAGGGAACGGTATATCTATATAAGTGTACAGATGCCGACGACGACGACTACGACGACTATACGGTGACGACTACGTAGCCGCTCACACTGCGCCGGCACAACCGCGCACAAGCGAGCAAGTGGCTGACTGCCTCTCTCTCTCTCTCTCTTTCTCTCACTCTCGCTGGCTCTCTCTCTCTCTCTCTCGCGTTCGCTCCCCGTGTGGCTTAGCGCATTGCCAAGCAACGTTCACCCACACATGAATATTCAGCCGTGCGCTTTACATACATTGAATATGCATCGCGGTCCTTCCTTCCCTCTTAGGTCATTTACAAGATTAAGATACGAAGAGGGAAGAAAGAGAGCAAGAGAGAGATAGAGAGAGAGAGAGAGAGAGAGAGAGAGAAGTAGCGTCGAGGGGGCACTACCTATTTTAATAGAATATAACCCGCTCGCGCTGTTTTTCGCTCTAAAATCGGATCCGCGTACGACTTTTTCTAGGCGGCCAGCGCGGCGTGCGAGCGAGATTCGCGATTATGCCGCGGTCGAGGGGCTCTCGAGGGGATGGAAAAGGTACCGTTCTCCCCTGTCTACGACGATTTGCGTAATTTTCCACAATCTGATAAGAGCTTTGAATTAGTTTTTTGCGATTCACGCGTGGCAGAACGCGCGCGCACGCCCAGCGAGATACTTTAAAAGCCAGAGCAGATTTGCTTTATTTTCGATGGCGGCTCACGTGCATTGTGTGAGGTGAGAAATTTCATGAATATTTTTTGACACAATGAATAATTCTTTTATGTATCGCCGGTGTACACGTGTTACAATGCATTGTCGAATAATATATTCAAGTTTCTTTTTTTTTATGACTAGGTTAAACGTTATCACATTCACGGTTTCGCGCGCCTATAAGCCGTTCGCAAACAAATACTTGCATTTCTTATTATATGGTATAGAATATTTAATATCAACATCTCGGCAGCAAAAAGTTGAATGAAAATTGATGGTATTGGTTAACGAGAAATGTCACTATTACCGAACTCGGGAAGGTAAACACGACGGAACCGATTATTTCAGATCAAAAGATCGATGGGTTGGTTTGATTGACTGACTTATTATGTATAAGATTGATCGATCGTAATTAAAATGCATCGCGCGATTCGAGTATCTGCTACTCTTCGAAAATACCATTAATGAGTACAATTACTGATATTCCAAGTCACTCTCCACTTCCAATAGAATTAAGACGCCAAGGCTCGACGATAATTACATCTGCATTTTGAAACTTCCCAAGTCACTTTGCATAACTAGCTCGCTTACGGGCGCGCCACTCGCGTCGAAATACGAGTCACCCCCGTGCGCGCTACATTAATCAGGTTCGTTAAGATCGTTGATCGATATTAACAAAATATTGCTAATTTCGCGATGTAGGTGCAAATGTAATTATCTCTGGACGCGGCGCGCTCTCTCGCCCGCGCCCCGTGGCCCTAATGAGCCTCGCCCCGGCGCGCGCGCCGTGTAACGGGACGCCCATCCTGTAATACAAGTAAAAGCACCGAGCAACGCCGCCTTGTGTACACGTGTACAAAGGCGCTCTTGGTGGAGGAGGAATCCTGTCTGGTACTGCGCCTCTGCACTGCGTATAGTTGTAGTAGCAGGAGGAGGAGGAGGAGGAGGAGGAGGAGGAGGAGGAGGAGGTAGGCGGGATTTGACAGATTAGCAATTACTTACACATGATGCGGAGCGGCACGGGGTTACTGACTGTTTTGCCCTCGCTGTTGACGGCCAGGCACGTATAGTCGCCCGCCGAATTGCGGGTTATGCCCTGGAGGATGAGCGAGTGATCGCTCAGCACGATCCCCAGCGTCGAGTTGTTCTTCAGTTCTTTCGACTAAAAGTGATTTTAAGCAAGAGTGTTGGTTAAATATTAATCTATCGTCCTAATTAGTATACTGTGAAATGCCATAAATCTAAAATATGATTTTAAGAAAGATTAATCAACATGAATCCTTTTGAAACAAATATATATTATTGTAAAATTGACTTTTGGTAACGAAAAGTTCAGTTTTCTCATATTCTTATATTTCTCGCTTTTTCGAAGCACACTCGGAATACGCGATCTCCTACGCAATTTACATGCATGGAAAAAGGTTTATTTCATGTTCGTATTGGAAGAAAAAAAATGATTTACGGAAAGAGATATGACCTATTCACAGAAAATCACGTTTTCATTAATAACTGTCGAATGACCATATATAGCTAACGATGTTATTATTTTAAATTGAAGAAAATTTTATCCTGCTTGAATTGCATTCATAATACTTTAGTAGTGTTAGCTTAAAAAGAGTAAGAAATGAAAATATTAAAAAGAAAATTGAAAAATCGCTATCAAACCAAAGAAAATCAAATTAATAAAAAGTAAACAGAAACAGGATGAATAAGCCCTGCCTGGTCAATGTTATTCTAATGGATTCCGAGATCTGCCTGTATACACACGAACGCATACACATCCGTACATTTTCTAAAAATAAAGTTTTTCTGTTCAAAATGTCGCGCGAAACATTTTTATTATTTTTTCTTGAAAATATTTTCTCTCGCTATCATAAAGCTTCCTCTATAAGAGGAAAAGAAAATGAAAAACAATTAAAAATTGATTGCAAAAGCAAAGTAAAATACTATCTGTTATTAAAAATTTTCCTAAAAATTAACAAATAATTTTATTTGAGTTGAAAAAATAAGTCATGGCATTTTCACAGTACAGTCGTCTAAATTTTCAATTCTATACGTAGACGGTCGAGGCTACTGCCAACCAATGCTTGCGCACTGGCTTCCGACCGTCACGTGCGTCCCCTGAATTTTGCTTACATCCTTGAACCAGGAGAGTTTGTAGGCCTTTGGATTGGCGCGGACGAGGCACTCGAAGTAGACGTCGTCGCCCTCCTTGATGACGTCGGGATTCAAGGTGACGCCCATCCTGAGACTCACCACCGGCTGATACTGCACGTCCAAATGCCATTTATCCTCGAGCGCGCTGTCGGTAATATTCGGATTCTCGGCCCTGCACGTAAGGTATTTGCCGTTGTCCTCGATGCTTGGCACGAAGCTGAGGACGCTCAAGCTCTGATTGTTCTCCGGCGCATACTACATTGCAGGAACAGACAGACAGAAAGAAAGAGAGAGAGAGAATTATTTACCTTTCCTCGAACTCGGGCGCGAGCCCATGTGTAGGGTTGAGACGTTGCGCCTTACATATATATATGTACCCATTGAGGGGTGGTTTTTCGAACGGCCGAAAGAATTGACTCGCCATGAACGCGAGGGGCTCGGACGGGTGGACTCACTCTTAAAAGCGGACAGGACGAATCGATATGCGAGCAGCCGTGCGCAATGCAGCGGTATTTTCGTTTCCGGCGACTCGTCGGCTGTTGTCCTTTCCATTAAGAGAACGCGAGCGCGAAACTCGCCGACAAATATTTCATTCATTCGAATGAGAGTGGCGGCACGCATTTTCAGACATTTTACACTTATAAAGTGTAATCATGACACGTGCATGTATACATCTTCATTAGCTTTATTTAATTTTAAGCATTGAACAAATTATATATGAAGGATCACAAGGTTTAATGAAAGATAAATCTGCGTAATCTCTTAATGTTAGAGAATAGTTTCAGGCACGATTTCAAATAACTGCATCCAGTACAAATATGTACTTTATCGCGCCTCGTATATATCGGGTTTTTCAGCATCGTTATCCTCGCGCATGCTACGCATACACGGCCGTGCGCACAGCTCGATCGAAAAACGTCGATGGTTGAGGGAGCGAGAGTGTGAGAGAGAGGGCAAAGTGATGTATAGAACCAGTCATCGATTAATGATGGACGGTTCAGCCCCGTCAATATAGCTCTAATCGTAAAGACAATCGCGCGTATCGGAAACTGCATCAGCTTGCGCCATGGCTCGGGCGAAACATAAAAGTTCGTTACAGTGAATGCGCGTACGCAATTCTATCCCTCTTTTTTACCCCGGCCTTTTAGCGTTTTCTCTAGGCTTTCGGGCTGATTCATTTTGCTGGCTGTAGAATTCACTCGGCGAACGGACCAACGCTGCACTCTGTGCCCGCTGTGTATATACATAATCACGTTCGGTACGTGATGCCATCCAATTATTTGATAAAGCAATGTAGCTGAACCTGAATTCGGGTCACACGCGCGCACAGATGCTCTTCGTTGTACTGTTTTTGCAGCTGGTATTTTCTCTGATTGTTGGAAGCTGCCAATCGTGTGCAAATATACCGAAAATAGACAATGTGTAAAGTAAAAAGGCGCATGTGACCTGCGAGACGTGACAATACGAATCTTCTCCAAGGCGGATGGCCCTCGCCCCAAAATGTCGAAAAGTAAAGCTTGGCCAGATAATGTATAATAAAGGTCTCGTTAATGCGGTATTTTTTGACGCGGTGCCTTATCGTCGCAACGAGATCAGTTCTAGCAGTTCGATTAGCATGGAAATAAGGAAAAATACACGCTGGCCGTAGCGGGACGTTATTAAGACGCTACGCAGAGGCAATGCTAAATAGTTCCGTCCCGCGATTTCATTATGGAAATTCTATTCTTCGCCCGCGAAGATAAGGCCGAATATCGTGAGCTTTGAGAGCGAAAAAAAATCTGATTACCCGGGATACAAGAGACAATGACGGAGTTGCACTCTCGGAAAATTCTTTTTGTCCTTGTCAGCCTTGGGACGACGAGTTTTAGTCGTCGGTGGGTCGACGGCAATCGCGCTCCCGGTTTATATATAGTGTTAATTATCAGATAAAACGCGGAGGGACGAGGCTGTAAAACTTGGGTAAGATAGAACTACTTATTTGCAATTCGATATGCCAATAATTTTACGACGTCGTCCAGTTACACAATGTTTATCCTATATGCGTTTATGTAGGCTCGAGTACTGTAATTGATAGCATGTAATTTGTAGTCGTAAAGAAATAAACAGTGATACGTAACGGTTTCATTTAACTTACTAATTTTAATTGTGCTGTTTATTGTACACATAGATTTCATAATTAAAAAATATGATATTACAAAGTAGAAAATGGTTCTTTCTTTGCGGAACGGATTAAACTGTAACTTCGGGATGTGTTCTTGGATATAAAAATATCATGAATGCAATTAAGTATACAATGGAAACGCTCAGAGTACATTAACTAATGGACATTTGTAGTTTTATTTTCAACAAGTGTCTAAAAAATGCCACTTTTTTAAATGCACTGATAAATCTCTCGGAAATTTCGAAGCTGTTAGTATTTTTCAGTTCTATGAAAGGAGCAAATATAATCTATTTTCAATAGTTTCATTTCATTTAAATTTGAAAAAGAGATATTATATAAAACTTGAAAGAAATAAGACTATAGAAATATTCATATTGTTCAAAGCTTTCGGATTGTTTCACAGTGTACTATAGCAGAATTTTTTTGACTTTCGTATCCAGAAAAATACTCCAAAATTTTAGCAAAATCCGATACTCTGCCAAATAACTATTGTTATTATCTATATGAAAAGGTAAAGCTTTTGTTATACAACGAATATAAAATCGAATTTCCATTTAAAAATAAATAAACAAAAAACTAGAGATTATAGACGTTGATTAATGCATAATAGCTAACTTCGCCTTTGTAAATTTGATTGTCATTCAGCCAAATAAAAAGTCTAATATATCGCAACTTCCAAGATTCAATCCAGGGTAATTTAGATATTCGTAAGTACACGCGGTTCCAAAATTGTTCCGTATACAATTTCCATTCATCAAGCGGGATATCCCACGATTCCGTTCTTTTAACGTTCGTAGAGCCCTGTACAATCAAAATAAAAAACGGCGACATAAAAATACCCTCTACGCGACGACCCGCTCACATCCCTCTCCCCCGCACAGAAAAAAAACGTATATAGCCCTTCTCATATCCGCCAACGTAATTTTTACGGTCACCAGCAAATAAGGCTCTCATCTGTCTCCGCGTAATCGAGGGAGGGAGAACTTTATATTCCGGATTAAGGAATATAAATTGATATCGATTGAACGCTCGAGAATATACGCGCACTCTGGCATGCATTACTGAGAAGCCGTATACAGCAGGCGGAGAAGTAAGCCCGATGCGCGCTGAAAAATCGAATATCAAAAACGCGCGGCCGATTGTGCTCGATCTCCGTTTGATTGATTGCAATTGGCGAAAATGCACGGGCATAGGTGCGTACCCGCTCAGGGAACATATATATGCTCCGAAGCGAACGCTTTCCTTTGACGGCTCGGGTGCATCATTTCGATGGGAGCCAGAAGTGAAGTACAGTAGAGCGAGCGAACGAAAGAGGGAGAGAGGGAGAGAGAGGTAGAGGGCTCCACGCTACCTGTCAAGTACATTAGCGGGATAAAATCGATCCGCTTGCACGCGCGCGCCCTTCCTCCTCGCATGGGCTCCCTACGCGCACGCGCGCAAGTGGGCGGGTAGAGATAGATGATGATGCGTGGTGAGATTGAACGCTAATAGAGTAGCTGGCACGTATATTGGAATAGTAATTCCCGCGTGCAGATGAGTGTGCACGTGTAAATATGAGCGAGCCAAGAAGTTGGAAAAAATTTCGCTCTTGCTCAGAATTGTAATCTTCGAGCGTAGGATGGGTATTGCGAGATAGCGCCTTGCTATTATGGACTACAGCATGCTCCAAAGATATTCACCTTATAGTTATAGGAAGCATTTTAACAGGTTCAAATATATGTTTGAGGATAAAATTAAGATATTTGCTAGCTTAATGAATTTGTTCTTGGCTCATTATGAAACATCAATATACAATACTGAGAATACCTCAACCAAAACTTTACCCAATTTGTAGTTCTATTTAGCCAATAAATAAATATTAAACTGCAAATAATGAATTCAATGCTGAAAAATCGTCAACGCACGTTTTTATTAAAATCATAATTATCTGGTAAAGATAATAACGGCGGATAAATTGTTTGGCCACAAAACTTCCGCGACAGTACGTGCCCGCAATTGCGGCAATACTTGCGACTAACGCTCCCGACCGTAACTCTGTCTAGGAAAGCCTTCGCTCCGGAATTCCGTCATCCAAGGATTTTTTTGCACCCATGACACATTATCGTTTTTGCGTCGGGGAGCAAACTCTACCGGGGTATACGCGCGCGTATGCTCTGTCCCTCATTTACAAGGCATTATATGCACGCGCGAAACTCGACCATACTCACGGTTTTCGTCCGGTTGTCTATCCGCTTGTTGGCCTTCCACCAAGTGATTACTGCAGCGGGCTTGGAGCCCGTGCTGCGACACTCGACCTCGTACTTCTTGTCGACCAGGACCCTCGACTCCTTCGTCAAGATGTGCACGTCCAGCGGCTTCACTGCAACAGTCATGGAAAAAGGTGTGCTTGAGCATTCTGTTGTTTAGGTTTATTTCGGCGTCCTACTCGATTTATATCAATGTATGACGAAATCAACGAAATCTCTTTCTCCAGTGTTTTCTTAGTCGTGAAAATATTACATTGAGTTAGATTATCAGCATAAATTTTCCTTTTTTAGACCTTAAAGGATACCAAAACCGACAAACCATGAAAAACGCGGCTTTTGTTCCACAGATTTTTGGCATTAATTTTTGTTATTATAAGAAAATGTTTGAAAAACTTCTCTCTTCAAATGTGATTTATTCAGTGGAGAATCAAATATATGTTTTTGAAGAATGAAAATGAAACAAGACCAAGAAAACATTGATTCTTTCAAAAGTTATGTTACTTCATAGTTAGACATAAATACACAAAATATCGTAAAAATTTAGGAGTATGGATTTTTTCTATTATTTCATTTCTATAATACTTTCTGACTGAATGATTCCCGAGTGATTTTATTTTTGAAAATTAATGACACCCCACAATGAAGAGTATAATCCTATTTAAATAAAGGATTGGGATATTAATTCGTATTAAATTTTCATTTTCAGAGCTTTATTAATTAATGAAATTCTTTCGGAAGAAGGGACAAATGGCCATTACCAATTGGTAAAGGTTCTAAAATAATTGATCGAAACCTATTTACTTGCAGTGGATTTTTTACAGTCTGTCCATTTAATAAACAAACGAATTTTTTAAATGCCATTAAAATTACGATTGTGAAAATTGGTTGAATTGGTTACAAGTGATGAAGCTATTGGCCTATTTCATCATTTGAATAAAGGTTTATCATGGGATCAGCGTGATCAATTTTTGAATAAGAGATCTAGGCGAAAATATTAATCTTTAAATTAAAATAACGAATCCACATTTCAAGATTTTGTTCATTTGATGCTATAACACTTTCCAGAAAACGCTGTAGAAAGTGTATGTTTACGAACAAATAAACGACGTGATTGCTAAGAGTCTTACAATCATCACGATAAAATAAGAAGAAAGTAGAAAGGGGAAACCTTAAATTAAAATTAAGTGTTGCGGTAAAGTCTCATATTTGAATTTTTTGACCCTTAATATCCTCCAGTTTTAGTCAAATTCATAATCTGGAGGGGAATTTTTCTATATATTTATCATAATCAACATCTTCAGTAACATGTAATTTAAATAATTTACGTGATTTAAAAATTTTAAGTTTCTATGATCAATAACACTCTAAGTATGTCTTCCCTTTAATATAATTTATATTTATTGTTTCCATCCAATTTTTCTTCGTATTTAAGCAATTATTTAAAAATGAAAATGGAAGTTGGCAATTTAATTATTATCACAGCAAGAGATAATATGATTTTCTCTTTTCAGAAACTAAAGTAGGTAGGAGAAAGACTAAATCAAATAATGTGATCTCCGCAAGTCAATAACCAAATACCGCTCGAATTCTTTCTTACACATTATGCTTTTTAAACCGTTGATAAAATTGTAACGGTAATTGCGTACAATTATGTATGCGAGAAGACTAATTAGTTTACACGCGTAATCGGCAATCAACTCCATGCCCGTTGTGCTCAGTCCCGCGTAATCAAAATAAATACGCATCCGGTGCACGCGTATGTTGCAACTGCAATTAAAGTGAAAAATAATGTCGTAAACTGATTAATTTAGCAGTCAACCGTCTCCATTTATATAAACTTATTACATTTGTCACCTAGCACGGTTTACTTGTTATTGTTAATTCCACAAATGCGCGACTGGATTCAATTATGTCGTTAGAAAATATGACATCTTTATACTGCAGGGTTGTAAATCAATTTATTTATTTAAGGATCATATTGTAAATTTTTTGTAATACCAGTTGTTATTTTTTCCTTTATTTAATTTCTAGTTTATTCAGAATACAAACGTAAATTCGGCAAGTGCATATTTTAGATATAAATGAATTTCTTCTTTAACCTTTACACTGTCGGAAAGCCTATATACATATAGGTTCGACCTCTGACATGAACTTTGTATATAGTTGATACATGATATAAGACAGTGATTTGGCCATTTTTAAAGGGCCGTTTAAAGGTTAAAATCAAGGCAGTCTAAAGGTTAACGTCATTGATATTCTATATAAATCAGCAAAAGCCTGGACTAACTTGATGATCTATGCGTTGAATAGACGCGGAGATCTTCTCGCGTACAATTACATAATTCCGAGGATATCTCGATAAATCTTAATTATTTAATTTCTCAACGAGACCCGTGTACTATCCAAAAGAATGATTTGTGATTGCGTGCGCTCACAACACAGCGTCGGCGGTCACAGACCGTCATGCGGGTGGACGCGAAACTTCCACTCTGCGGCAGTGGTGAGCTTCGGTTTGTCCGTTGAACGACCTGTCACCGAAGTCCATCGATCTTTTTCCGTCTATTTATAGAGCAGACCACACCTTTCTCTTTCTACCTCTCCCTCTCACGGGCTTTGTAAATCTGGCGAAATGATCGCCTTTTTTATTCCTTTCCCCCTCGATTCTGTCTTTCCTTCGATGGAACTAGCCTTCACACGGTAACGTTATAGATTTTCATCTCCTAGGTAAATAACCGGGCATTCGTAACCCAATAAATTTGTTGATTCTCATTGTCGATCAATTTTATTGGCAGCTTGATTTTGGCCTACTCAAACGTCGAAGAATTTTAACTCTGTCTCGTAAAAACCATATGACATTCGAAAAAACCAAACGATAGGTGAGGCAGTTCTGAAAGCTGGTTTACCAAATCAATTAAAATAAATTAAGTGAGCTGCGAGAGTCAATTGAGCTTTTCGAGCCATAATTGAGTTTCGCCAATGTGCAAATATAGAAATTGTTTTTTATTCTATTTTAAATACTGTATGTTTACAATTTGGTTATAGAGACATTTCAATATCATTTTTATAATGCACTTAAAATTTTCCTCTAAAATCATTCAGTTCTTCCAAATTTTAAAAAAGGTTAAATTTTGATATATGTACTTTTGGTTTATCTGCCTGCAGCATATTTCTCCAAGCATGTAACCTATACTTTTTGTATACAGACTTCCGATATCTATGCCTTCCTCTAATAATGTAAAACCCTGAAGTGGATCCTTAGTTGGATCTTTGCCTCGTGCAGAAGAATGAAGGATTGTTGCATTAGCTTCTGTATCACCCAGTGATTCATCATATTTTAAATATTTATGTCACATAGCTACTTTTAATAAAATACTAATTATGATAATGTTTAAAACTTAACGTCTCTTGGAAGCCCCTATACATATGTAGTGTGGCAGTCCTTACAAGCGATTTCGTATACAACGTTAGGAGTGTCAACTTTTGAAACTTGATCTTTATCTAGCCTAGTGAAGACGAGTTTATTAATACTATTCTTGATTATATTTAATTTGTTGTTATTGATCTTTTTAAGGCGTCCTAATTCCTACAATTTGTCGTTTAATAAATAAACACTATGGCTCTAAACTTAACAAGAGTAACAATAAAATGTTTAGTAATTCTACGTGCATATGTACTAATAATAATATAGTTCGAGATTTTCATGGTTGACGGCGAGTTACCTTTAATAAGAGCAATGACCCCTCATTCTGATTGTATGTAAGCCTCGGAAATTTCGATTACTATGATAGTCCGATGTCATGCGTTCATCCCGGCAGCAGAGAGTAAGTATAAGCATACTTCTCACCTCAATTCAATTCTTTTTATTAATTTTTAATAAATTTTAGTCACCAATAAAAAACTTACTTAGGTTTAACGATAGGTTTAAGTTACGACGAATTTATACCGAATTTATTAATTGACGGCGTACCTTTTACATTACTTATACGGTATACTATCATACGCATTCTTTAAACTATAACTTATGAAGACAGTAAAAAATTGTCGAAACGTCCGAAATAAAAATTTCTTTATTTGTAACTACCTATATATTACTTCACGAGCGTTCAAATCACTTCTAAAAGTTTAATTATTGGTCAGAAAATTTCGGATAAAGAACTGCATACATTTGGTTATCGATGAAAATATGCTCTGAATATTGCAAGACAATGACATAGGGTAGACGTATCGGTTTTCGGCCACATATCCATGTTCTTAAATGGATTTTCAGGTGGTCAGAACCGGTGAAAAAAGAATCCTTAATGGTGGCCACAACCGGCACGTCTACCCTACACTCCTCATTATCTCAATTCGCGAGAATTCAAATGTTTATTGAAAACAAAATAATAAAGCAATAAGTTTATCTAAGAAATGTACTTTTGGATTTGCAAAATAATGTATGCAACTTTTGTATATCTATTGTGACACAAATTTTTCTTACATAAAGTTGAGCAAAGAAACAAATTCTCCTAATATCACAGTTAACTAGAATTGCCATTACCTTTGCAGATGTGTTCACGTTATAATCAAGGGCATCCCATTTTTATCTCTCTTATTCTAGTAAAACAACGTAAACTAATCTTTCTCTTGTTCAAGAACATTCTATCTTCGCATTACCGCGCAACTGCTCAATTTAACAAAGCTGTCATTGTACACTTCAGTCTGATCGGTTAAAAGCTTCTTAATCCCTCCCATCTTCCCGGTGGGGAATCCTGCTGCTACGCCATACCAAGACAGCAGGCTAGCTAGTGTGCGCGCAGAGCAGCAATTCGGTTGAATGTCAGTGATCGCTCGGCAGCGCCGCGGCAGCAGCAGTAACAGCAACGGCGGCAGGCTATCCGATCGTTGTTAATGTGATTGCACGGAATTCGACCTATCAAGAGTGAGAGAGAGGGGGAGGGATAGAGATAGCGGGTGAGAGAGAGAGAGAGAGAGAGAGAGAGAGAGAGAGAGAGAGAGAGAGAGAGAGAGAGAGAGAGAGAGAGAGAGAGAGAGAGTGTCGACAAGCTGATTGCCGTTGGTACTTTAACAGCTTGCGCTTGCGAGCGTGCGCTCAGATGTCCATGGCTATATGTGTGTATGGATCCGCGTGAGCAGCAGCAGTAACAACATCAACAGCAACGGGCGAACGGGCGGGAGGGTCGAGAGAGCGGACAGGGTTTATTTCTTGATCAACGCAAGTCATTGCCGCGACTGCTTGATTCGCTCTTTCGTGTTTCGTCGCACACGAACCGAGCTATAGCGAAGAATGAAGAGGTGGACGTTTACGAAAAAAAGGCGTCTCAACAGGTGAACACTTTATGACGTTATACATATATAAACTACACTTTAGTGTTATGAGGCTTGACATTTACTTTCGAGGAAGAATGTATATAAAACATATCTTTTCCCCACTGATAACCATTAAATCGAATTTCCCTTAACTTCACATAAGCCAATAGAACTCCCGATCACCCAACTTCAAAAAATTGTTGAAACGATTGCAATGCCGATGCACGGATGTACACACACTTCATTTCCTTGCTCTCGGCCCGCTTCGCGCGTCAAAATGTCCGTACGTCCTATTGATAGTACTGAATTGCAGTTTTCCAAATACGGCTGATTGGCCGGTTATTGGTAGCGCTGGCTTTTTTCTTCCCTTTTCTTTAACGCCAAATGAAACTTCACGCGAACAAAGCGTGTCCATTTATCAATGCGGTGGCGGCGCTTCTGCTCCACATCCTGCCATGCACTCTCGCGCATCGATTGATTTCCTCATTTCACAATCGCACGTACATATACGCATAGATGGTGTACATTGCGGCGTCAATGAATTATTCGGTCGGTACTCCTCGATGCACAGAATATTATTTATTGTCTTTTCCCTTATTTGCTACTCTATATATAATTCTAAAGGAGAACATGATTATACAATAATGATGTGTATCATCTACATAATTATTCCCGTGTGCGTAAATACCTTGAATGCCTATAGATAGCTCAGCGTAAGCGTCGCGCAATGATATTATTACCCTCTTCGCTATTCCACCCTATATTCTGCACGAGCTCGTGAAAATAGAGAGGGAAAAAGCCCGGAGCACCTATACGACGTGAGCTCTAGCGCAATACCTACAATTATATCCTCATTTTATAACATAATAGAACACGCTTATCCGCGTTTTGGTTAAATTAAGCGCTGTCCGAGAGCGTTTTTGTCAATATGTATCTAAAGGTATAATCATAGACACACAAACACATGTGTCTCGTTATGTATTAATCGTACCGGAATAACAACGTACACATTCGTGGGATTATCCTGTTCATGTTTGGCGAGGCTAGGATCGCGAAGATTTTCCATTTTCTCATTACTGAAAAGCAACATTTGTTGAACAATGTATTCTCAAGAATATTGCAGCAATTATTGGTCATTCCACGGCATTCTAAGCGTCCTGCAGAAAAAGAACGACACTACGCGTTCTTAATGGCAAAATGATTTTCCCTAGAACTTCTTACTCATATACGGTATGCCTGTCGTTCAACGACGTACGTACGCGACCTACACCACTATCACTGTTGTCGATCTTTAGTGTAGCGAAGAACGAAGTTGCTCAACACGAAATATTTAACAAAAAAATTATGTACGACGCTTATCCTCGACCGTTATCCTCCGCAGCGATCATATGTGCGAGTTTATTAAAAGAACGTTACACTTCCGAGCCTCGAGGAAAATTAGCAACGACGCGATACTCCAAAGTTGCCCGATCGCAAAGAGAGCGAAAGCTGAAAACGATCTGGAATCGCTGAGGAAAACTTGTCGCTCCCTCCCCCCTGAAACAGCAACTCGACGCTCAGGGTAGTTTTAGCGGAACGCAGCAGAGTTCGGTCAGTCCCGCGAGAAATTGATTGTACAGTCCAGCAGTCGTGACGTCGCGTCGCGCACATCGACCCCCTCATGCGCCTAATGTGCCGGGACACGCGCCGCGAAAACCCGTATAGCGGCCCCGACATGCGCACGCGAACCCACACACGTCCGCGAGCGTGTGTGCACGCGCCGCAGCAGTGGTGCAAAATCGAAGGTGGCAGTAGCGACACGCGATTCTCTGATCCGTCTTCGGAGAGGCGTTGCCCTTATCTCGGCCGCGCATCGCGACTAACAGGTTCAGCACGTGAAGGTGGGCTTATCCTTCTCGCTTTTTCCTAGAGCTCGCCGCGCGTTGCTCTCGAGGGGAGGAAAGAGAACGCTGCCTATACGCGCCTGAGCTCCACTTTCTCATTTTCCTCATCTCGCCGCCGCGCGAGAAAACAAGCGGAGATAGGACCGGAAGGGATAGCTGGGTAGACGGCATGCGTGACGTAATGTGACGCGGTTCACGCGTGCCGGGTATTATCGCGTCGGGGCCGCCACGCAGTCTGCCTGCTTCACCCAGTATCCTCCTCACGCCAGAGTGTAATTCACGGCTTTTCTGCGCCAGCTCGAGTACTCGTATAACAGTAGGCGCACGCCTCGATATACCTGGCGCAATTTGATTTAATTTCTCATTCGCGTGGGGAGACTGAGGGAGAGAGAGGGAGAGAGAGAGAGAGAGAGAGAGAGAGAGAGAGAGAGAGAGAGAGAGAGAGCGCGAGAGGGAGAGAGGTGGAAAGGAGCGCATGTAGCGCCAGATGGCGCGCAGGAAACATGCAGATTCGACTTTTCAGATTGAGCGACAATGAGATTCGACTCTCGTGGTAATGTCAATTTTATGTAATTGGATTAAGAGCTCATTTTCGATTGGAATTCAAATAATTATCTCGTTTCTCCAGAATTAGTCTCCTTAGCAACTATAGTGTTATTTTAAGAAACCATTTATAGTCTGGCGGCGCACAACAATTTTCGTGCCACGTCTGCACCCAAGTTTTTTAGATGTATTTTGGGCTGATATGAATGATAATTTCGAGAGTGCTCAGTCCAAAAATTGGCATGTAAAAAGTTATAAACAAAATAATTGTTCAAAATGCCATATATCCAAATCAAAAAATCACAGCAAGTTTCAGCTTGCTGCGATGATTAGACATGTGGAATTTTAAACAATTAATTTGTTTATAACTTTACACGTCCCAACTTTTTACCGAGCACCCTCGAAATTAGGATTCAGCAGCCCAAAATACGTCTAAAAAGCTTGTGTACAGGAGTGGTACTAAAACGCGGGACTATTAGGTGATTATGTAGCTAGTGTATTTATAATCAATGAGAAGACTATGATTAGCAGAATTACATATCCTGTGTGACGATATGTGGCAATGTCAGACAACTGTAACTAAAGGTAAACTACCACTGAATCAATCAATTAGATTTTAATATTGCAACCACAGGCAGAGTATCTTTTCCACAGTTAAAATAATATATTTTTAAGGATTTTTTAATTTTTAATAATTATCTTTTTACATGGGGAAATAAATCACTGTGTCGCTGGAATTGTAAAATCCTTTGACTTATCCATATCTCGAGAAAAAGGGCCTATTTGATGAAATTGTGAGCACTGGTATACATTTTAAGATACCAAAAATAGACTCTCAAAGTCCAATTAAAATCCGTTTTCGGAGAGTGGACACTCTCCTTGTTAGTATTCATCACTTTATATTGCCTATAACTGGCCGTATATTGCATATGGGCATATATTATATTGAGTGTTGATTTCAACTAAAATAAATCTCATTATTCCGTAATTAATTTGTTCAGGTAAATTAATATTCAATTTTAATCACTGCGTCTATGAATTACATACTGTAAATAACGTAATATTATCAATTTTAAATTGTTAATTATTAAAACTCGTTATAATTATTATACTATATTGACATTCATTAAAGTATTGCTAAAGCTCGAAATTCCATCAAATCTTAAGGTATTTGGTCGTTACAGGGATACACTTGTGAAGAATATCAACATTATGACTTTTTTATATAATTCACGAGCCAGCGAGAATTTATGGCTAGTTCATTATTATTATATATTTTGCTCCTTTATAGAGGACACGCCCGGGAACTTTTCCTCTTTTAGACCTAAATTTTGATCAATAAAATTTTTAATAAAATTTTTAATAAAATTTCTTTTTACGACCGTTTGCAGACTTCAAGCAGACTTTGTATAGGACTAGTGTTAATTAGCGCGCTACGCGTGCCACCGTACGACTTTTTTTGGCTTCTTTTGATACTAGAGATCGTTCGAGGAAAAAATAGATTATCGCGAATGCTAAAATTATATATTGGATAACGTGTACAGTCACCTTGACAAACAGGAATTCTTCCAATTAACATGTGATGGTATAGCAAACGTGCTAAAAATGCCAAGTATAAATTCGATATGCGTCAACATTATGATAGACGTTATAATCGAAGGTAATCAGGTATGTGCCCGCTTCTATTGACCAAATATCAAGCTTAAGACCGTCATAAAAGAAAAAAAAAGTAATCCTGTTAATACGCTATGTGATGTGCTCGCTTAGCGGCGTATGGACTCAAAGGAATACCAAATTTTTCACGCGTCTTCTATACATTGCGTTGGTGAAATTATGAAATGGATGACAGTTTCTCTAATTTATCTTCTATAAATACCATGAAAAATAAAATTGTTATTTAAAACAAGCGATTATATTACTTTAGGAGAAATAATTCTTTTAATGAATATTTATTGCAGTGTATCCATAAATCGAAATCCATGTCATGAAAATATAAAACCAGAAGGCGAAAGGAAGAAACCAGGCCGTTTAAGATGTTAAAGTGGTGAATAAACTTTTGGTTCCTCCCCTGAATCCCATCTGAACCGCAAGCGTCGAGCGAACAAGCGCATAACATTAAGATGATGAATTAGGATCCGCGAGAGAGCGAGCGTTCGCCTTTCTACTTACGATTGACGTCGAGGTTGAGGGGGACCGTCTGGGGCGTCGCAAGATTCGTGTTGCTCGCCTGGCACAGCAGTTGTGCGTTGAGATGCTGGCGACCGATGCGCGGATAGGTCAGGTAGTTCAATGTCTGGCCGGTGTCGCTCTTACGCTCGTACGTCTCGTCGATCACCGCGTTGTCGAGGTACCAGGTGAGCCGGGGCGGCGGTCTGCCCCCTCGTACCACGCAGAGCAGCTTGACGTCGCTGCCCTCGTTGTAGATCTTCTCCCGCTCCGTGATCTCGAGCATGGTGTTGGAGTCGAGGATGACGGGCTTACCCGGTGGCTCTGTGGCGTTCGAAAGAAATAAGAGATCGCTTGCGTGAGCGTCAAGAGCGTCGAGCGCGAGTGGCTTTCGCGAGATTTCGCACAAGTTGGCGGGGAGTGGTGCTTTCAAGCTGGATTCTCAATTTAAAAAGTTCACTTTAGAAAAGCTTAAGCGCGTCCAACTTTTCTGCATGCTCTAATTTAGTTGTACTTTCTCAGAAACAGTAGGTATGTAATCGTGTGAAAGTCAAACAGCAAATTAGATCAGCCTTTTCCAGGGTGAATCTCATTTAGCTTGTGGATAAGCAAATTTACGGAGACGCGGAGGAGAGCGCGCGAGAGAGAGAGAAAGAGAGGCGGCTTACCAATCACAGTCAAATTTATCTTCTGATTTGTCGTCGGCGAGTTGACAAAGTCCACTCGACATCTGTAAAGCCCCTCGTCCTTGAGCTTGAGGTCGTTGATGCTCAAGTGAGCGGGTTTCGTCGCCGTGATGAAGTAAGCCCGGCGCCCCAACGCCCGCGGCGACGACCAACGGGACGCTTCATTGAATTGTCGGCCGTTCCGCATGTCAAAACTGAAACAAGAAATTCGGATTCGTTAGCGCCGAATAGGAAAACAGAAATTCGCACTTTTTTCATAGAGTTCAAAATACGAGAGTGACCTTTCGAATGCGCTAATGGCATTCTCGACGACGAAGGAGATGACTTTAATCCATTTACATTGTTCAACTAAAGTCTATTATCATTGGATTTGAGATTCCAAGTGAAAATTTGATATTTAGAAATCTACAATAAAATATTTAAAGCTTTTGATTGTGCTTGGTTTCGAAAAATAAATAAAACTATGTGTAAATCCATTACAATTTTTCCACAGCTTTTTCAAAAGAATTATCTAACAACTTTTATTCTACGATCTTTGAATCTATTATGTTTATTTGACAGTTCGAACATAGAAAGAAAAACTCTTGATGGATTTTTGCTGTTCCAAAGCCCCAGCTGATATCGAATTGCGTTGGGAAAGTATATTTCTACAGTGATGAAAGAATTTTAGTAGTTAAAAATATTTTCAACTATATAACAAACACAATATTTTCCAGTAAATTGCTAAATATTTTTAACTCATAATATATGGGAAATCTCCAGAACTTTTGACTCGTTTATCTCAGATTTTATTTTTAAATTTATTGCTGCTATTAGTTTAGCGTTTGAAGCACATAAACGAGATAGGGTGTACCATTTCCATTTTTATGCAGAAAACCAGTCCTGCGAATCATATTGTTGTGCCGTGCACGCTAAATTCTGAGCATGTAAAAAACTATCAAAAATCGTCGTCCTCCAAAAGTGGACCATTATAGATAGTTTTTTTTACATGCTCAGAATTTAGCGTGCACGGCACAACAATATGGTTTGCAGCACTGACTTTCTGCATAAAAATTGAATATGGTACACCCTATCTCGTTTATGTGCTTCGATCGCTAAACTAATAGCAGCAATAAATTAAAAAAAAATCTGGGACAAACGAGTCAAAAGTTCTGGAGATTTTCCCATATACAAAAATTGAAAGAATATTAGAGCATCATATTTATTAAATCCCTTTTCATTCTTGAAAACATTTTATGCCAGTTTCGTTATATGATGCATGTCTGAAGCCCGCTTCAAATGTAAAAAAAGAACTGTCGAGGAAAAAAAAGAGAAATACAAGGGAAGACCTGACCGGGCACTATGACAGCGTTTAAAAGAAATGTAGATCCAAATTAACATACAGATCTTCTATAATATTTGACATTTTGTGCTTTCCATTATTTTAAATAAAAATTTTTAATCTCGTTTCGATATTTGTGTTTATATGTATCACATTATTTTAGAAGTACGACCAAATAAAAATTTTTAATTTATTTTCATTTTATTGAAGCAGAAGAAATACTTTTGAAATTTCAACAGGTGTTATTCTTTAATTTCCTAAAAGTATTTATTATTAAAAGTTAAACAATATATTTTAAGTTTACTAAGATTTGCATAAAATATTATGAACACGTATCTTATTTATCAATGACATTATAAAATTATTTGATATATTCTTGAAATATAATGTTTTGTTTATGATATTTAATCAAAGTACATGTTTTGAAATAATACATTAATATAATGTAAGGATTTATTAAATTTTATAAAACCATATGCTCGTTTACTTTTAGTAACAAGGTTATTAACTTTAAGATATATCTGTTACTTATATTATCTTAAATTTAAGAATATTTTTAACAGTGGCGATTTGAAATAAAACAGTGACTTTCAGATATAGCGAAGTATGCGCTTCTTCATTTCATTATTTAGAACATTTCTATATCTTATATCTTTGAATTGAGGATATCAATTATTTTAAACCCTTATCCGACCTAATTAACGTTTTTCAATGGGTGACTTAATTTTACTTATTAATGTTAACAAAGCAATGTTTATAGTTAATAGTCTACTGAGAACAACGGCAACGCAAAAATACAAACGTAACTCTCGTTAGAAGTACGATCGACTCCTGAGGTTTGCAAGCGAACCGCTATCTCTATATAAACTGGATCTTAATCGGGCAAACGGAGCAAATCGTTCTGCGAGCGCGAGCATCGGAACGATTCCCGTGTGCGCGCCGAGGCCAAACGATCGTCCCCGGTAGACAAGTCAGGACTGGGAGTACGAACATCGCGCGCGGTGCCTTGGCCACCATAGGATTATAACCCTGGCCGAAGGAGTGCGAGTGGGGAGGCGGAGGTGCGCGGAGGGTCATAGAGAGCCGCCTGGGGCCCATCACTGTGCGTGATTGCATATTAAGCATCTCGAGCGCGCGGAGGGAACGAGGCAGGGAGAGAGGGGAAGAGAGAGGAGAGAGAGAGAGAGAGCGGTGTCGGAAGAGAAAGACAGACATTCGATCAAACAGGTGTAAGAACACGCGCGCGAGATGAAAAGAGAAAGTTATACAGAGGGCGAGAGAGAGAGAGAGGGGCGAGAGCGAGTAAGAGTGCGAGCAAGAGGAGGAGCAATAGAAGGTGGGAGGAGGCGGATTCCTCGCGAGCGACTAAAAGTTAAATTGCGTTCCAGGAGTGCTCTGCACGCGGGAGTTCGGATTTCCGCTCGTGACTGAGTATTCCCAAAGCCCTCGCTGTGTAGAGCGCGAACGCGCCGGCGGTGCTGCCGAGGCATTGACGTTGAAATACGATTTAATTCTTCCACTTCGCACTTCCGCTGCAGAACGGCGCGCGAGTGCGCCTCGCTCGCTATATACCACTGCCACGTCGTCTACTCGCGGCGCAGCCTTTTTCCCGGCCCGGCATATACAGAAGACAGAGAGAGAGAGAGAGAGAGAGAGAGAGAGAGAG
>JAPYZP010002871.1:0-15952 GCA_030522985.1 Torymus sinensis
TGGGTTTCTTCTGGCGCTAATGTTATGTTTAAGAAATGCAATACTCTACCAAAGTGCGCAAATGTTACTGACCCGCAGTTATTCGATATCTATAAAGATAAAAAAATATTTTATTATAATAAATAAGTAAAAATGAAATTTGCTTACCAATTCGTAATCCTGAAAGTATGGTCTCAAAACAAGTTTTCGTTTGTTAATAACAGAAGCTATTTTGGTTAAAATAATTTCTAAATTCCTGTGTTCAGATGTACCCAAACAATTGCTCTGGAATGGGTCCTCCCATTCTTCTCCACTAACCCAAGGAAAATTATTCTCAAATTTTGGACCTTAAAAATATTCAATCAGAATCATTTTTTAAATCTCGAAATTACCTCAATACGTAAGATGTCTATGTAATATTATTCATAAAAAGTTGTTTGCACATTGCATTCATTAGAGACCTAATTTTAGGTTTCGAGTGATGCAATAATAGGGATTTCGATTTCGTATATTATATTACTATTTAATTAGGTGAATAAAAGTTCGTACTATCTTCATGGATGATGGCACAAAACTGGCTGTAAAAAATTCTTCCATCTTGACACCGAAAATAATCGGCAAGTTCGCAAACTTCATGACTTGAAAGGCCTATTAATTTACCTAAACGCCCAGACAAAACTGTAATAAAGTCCGATTCTGAAATTTTAAAAACATTCTTGTTAATATATAAGAAGTGGAAATACTGTTAAAAATTTCAACTATACTTGTTTAATATTTTTGAGAATAACAAGTTTATCATCTCAATTTTATGATAAAAAAAATAACCTAATGATCAAATATCGCGATATGAGCCTTATTGATGTGGAAATCATGATGGTGATATCGGTTTATAATTTATATTTTCGATGCACTTATGTTTACCGGAAATTAAATTGTTCAGTTGAGTATCAAAAGGAGTAAAACACTTCCAAATATTTAAATTGATGCGAGTCAGTGCTGCACGAATTTTATTACATGTCCGCCAAATATTATGTGAATGTAATTCCTGGAAATATAATACTTAATATTAATTATAATTAATTTAAAATATAAAAGAAATATAAAATAAAAATTCAATGTAATAGTTTATTGCAAAACAAAGGTTATGTATAACCATGAGATCACTATAGTTCAGGTAGTATAAAATCAATCTACCTTAATGTTTTCAATCATTTTTAATATATTTTTTCGTTTTTATTGCTATGTACAACAATGGCACTATGTAACTTTTAAATTTAATAATATATTGTTTTGTTATAAACTACGTAAATTTAAGTTTCAACTAAAATCGAAAAACAAGTGATAAATGAATCTACAAGAGTGCCAACACATTTGAGTATTTATATATGACATAAAAACCATTGTGATAAGTATAGTATCGAAAGATATAAATATAACAATGCTTATTGTCATGTGTATGTTATTATGCATTGTTTTATTTATTTTTTGGTTAATTACTGGTCAATATTTTATGGTAAATTTTATGTTTCGTCTACATGCATGAACAAATAGCACACGCGAAGCGTATATTACTAACCTTTAGTGTCTCTAAATTTAATATTTTATATAGTACTCATTTAAACGCTAAAATTGCAAAAAAAGTAATAACAAACATCATTAATAAATTACAAAACTTTCATAAGAATTCATCTCATTTACAATTTATAATAACTTACGTAATATATGTAAAAAAATGGTATGTACATACACGAGTAATACTGAACAAAATAAGATAGTATTTCTCTTGTAGACATTATGTTTTCATTATACGTAATAATGATGGTTATGTCTTTGAAAGAGAAATTTTCAAACTTTACAGTATTTTACAATTTATAAATTGTTAGCTTTTCGTCGCTTTTCAAATAAATGATAAAATATGAAAAATGGGACTTTAACGACGAAATTCATAGAAAATGTTATTCATCGGATAAAACTTTGAGAAATGGAACCTTATAAAGTACAGTTCAATACATTTGAAAGGCTCGTCATGATTATTGCCTAAGATAATCAAAATGCGTATGCCGTATGAAGAGGTATACACTTCACTAAAAGTACCTAGATTTCCATGAATATTTTGTAAGCAACTGAAAACAAACTTGAAAAGCCTACCGAAAATTTGAATTCTACATGTAAGGAATTTTACAATAAATATAACGAAAAAGAAAATTTTACTTGGTAATTTATGCGTTTATGCAAATCTCAATACTGAACAATTATTTTAACTGAAATTCCTTATTTTATTATCTTCTGAAATTTCTATGAGATATAAGCCTCACAATCGTTCGTATTATTTTTGAACTAAAAGAATATTATACATATGAAGTTGAGATTTCACGTGATAAACCGTTAGAACCCAAATAACATTCCGACTTTCCGAGCCTGTTTTATACAGAAACACCGTAACGATTATAATCACGTAGGTATGAAAGATATTTTTTTTAACATAGCAGATTTCAAAACTAAAAAGATCTGTACTATTTGTTACGATTGTATATTATATAGGGAAAAAGCACCAGTAGTCAGATATCTAGTTCAGTTGTCGGTCACTTCTTTTTTTACGATTTTCAATGAAAGTAAATAAACAATTTTGAACTTTAAGGTGACGAACGCCAAGTAAATAACCTCTACTTTAATTTACATTTATAAGTTTAGCAAATTTTATTTTTGTGTAATTATTACAACGAAAATTTGCCACTACCCTATAATCAAGTTCATAATTCATCGTCAAATAGATAATAATTTGTTACAACATTATTTATAGAAAACGAACATTTTGCAGATATTCCATAACATTTATATCACCTAAATTATGCTCTAATTTGAGGGTTTAATTCATATCAATTTTTTACTTCATATCAATTTATTGTATAATAATATGGGTATTTACAGAATCACTGTTGTTTTTAAGTTAATAAGTACCCTTTATATAAATTTTTATTGAGCACCGACCATTTGAAAGGCTGGAAGGCTCTTTTCAGTGGCCTTCTGCGTAGTAAGAAAGTACAAATCGCCGGGCCTGCAAAAAATTCCTACTATACGAATGGGCAAGTCCGGCTAGTATCGGACATTGACCCGACCACGTGGACTTGCCCACTCTAAATTCCACAAAAGAAAAAAAAGAGAGCGAAGTTGACTACCTACATAAACCTCCGTTGCGAGAGAAACGGAGCGACAAGGTCAAGCGCCCTGCGGGATACCGAAAAGTGCGTGCGGAGAACCGACGCCGAAAAGCAGCGGCGTCTCTTTTCCTCGAAAACGCGAGGTTGAGTACCCTCATGTGCTATTCCCATAAACGCGTATATACGCACATATAGACACGAGGAGGGGAATTCGAGGGAGAGAGAAAGAGACGGTGAAAGTGGCAAAAGGCGACGGGGAAGACGGGAAATCGCGCGGGACGCTTCGCGTGCACCACGCGGCGGCCCCACTTTATTGATTTCCGGTTTGCGCGCGCCGCTGCTGACGCACACGCGGAAGTTGGCTCATTGCTGCGTGTGTGGGAGACATGTACATGTACGGCGCCGGGACGACGCCACCGATCGCAGCGCTCTCGCTAGATGCGCGGGGCCACAAGACGCAGACGAAGCGCCGGCTAAAAATCAACTTTTCAGAAAAAATACAATGAAATTCCGAGATGTGCCGATGAATTGAGGATGAAAATTTTTCGTTTATTTTTTCGCTTTAAAAAAATTGAAATGACGCGCGTTCGCGCGCAAAATCAAGTTTGAATATTTTAAGTTCCGGACGCGCCGGTCGGAGCCGTCGATATTGGCGTTCTTGGCTGACAGTGTCGAAGCTTTAGTTCTATACACCCTGGGCATACACTAATCTTTATTTGCATGCTTATGGAAAAATTTGTTAAAACGTAAACAATTTTCTCATTTATTAAGCATTATCAAGCTGGAGACTAACATTTCAATCAATTTGAGTTGAATTATCCTCAAGTACAAGCACATCAATTCACTAGGAATATCTATATCGTAATTGTTAATCATCTAGATGCATAAATTTTCATAAAAAATATTTATATTTGCAATAACTATTTAGACCAGTGCTGTTGACGCGAATAAAGAATTAGCTATACGATAAAGAAATTATCAGTACTGTATTAAAGTAATGAATTATACTTAAAGCAACGATGAGAAAATAAACAAGAATAACGCTTCTTATGTTATAAATAACGATCAAGTGGATGCAAAGATATGAAGACAGTTATTATTATTCAATTAAACGGGCAATGGAAATAGTAATAAAGCGTTTTATGAGAACTAGTTAAGTTATTGGCAAAAAGATACAAAAAGAAATATATGAAATAAGTACGCCTGATGTCGGCGAAATTGGACGATTATTATATTACAAAATAGAGCGCGATATGGGCTAGGAAAATTTGGCAACTTGGAAAAAACAGAGGGTCACGACGATAAGGATAAATGTTATCTATAAGCAAACATTTCGGCTACTTGATATCTGTGTAAAGTTCATCGAGTGCTTTATGGGAAAAAGCGCGCACAGTGCCCGTACACGTGTTGTATAGCTGTAGGCTGTAGGCGTTCGCGTTGGCGTCGTGTGCTTTGAAGCGGGGTCCCACGGCGATCGGGCTACGGCCCTGCCCGGCAGCAGACAAGCTTGCAATTGGTCGAGCGCGCGTTACCCAGAATGCCTTGCAAGCGACGCGGCCCCCCTCGCCCCTCGTCTCGCCCATCCCCACTCTCGCGGCCTCACGGACGCGCGTCATAAACGGCGGGGAGAGCGCGCCGTCTCACAGAGTCGCTCTTCTCCATTCGGCAGCCGAGCAGTTCGGACGCGCGTGAGAGAATCTTCGAGAGCTCTTCTGTCCCTGCACACCGCCCCGAAGAAAAGAGACGATTCCCGCTCTTTTCCATTCAGTCGCTTAGATACCGGTTGATCCGTGTACTACCTCGTTGTCTTCGTCAGCGACTAGAAGCCCAGAAATAGCCATGGCTACCGAACAGGAGAACAAGGACTTCAGCGAGGACGTCGCCGAGCAGAACTTCGAGCAGAACGGCGAGGCCGAGAACAACGGCACCGGCGGCACCACCGGCGCCGGCGGCGACGCCTCAGGCCAGGAGAATGGCTCACAGGAAACCCAGGAAGACAGGTAAATAGACTTCACTCTTGCTCTTTTGGCCTGTACCCTCATTTCTTCCCTCTGGTCGATCCATGGTGTCGAGAGAAAAGTGATAACGCGCCCAGTCGCGGCCCTCAATGCACGACAGACACGTTTTTTCGCGTGTTATTTTTGCTTGCTCACGAGAGTGGTGATTTTTTTCCGTCGCGGTCGCGTCGTCGGGCGTTATTTCCTGCATGAGAAGAGACGAGCCGTCGAGATAGGCGCGCGGGACGCGCTCTGATCAAGCCAAAAGAAGCGGCGTCACGCCAGCTCTCTGCGCTCTAAGCTGACGCGTAGTAAAAATGGCGGCGGCGACGGCGGCGGCGGCCTCGATCGCTCCGCCCGAGTGGGATGGTCGAGAGATTTTTGCAATCGGACGGCATCGCATCTTCGCTCAATTATCTTGAGGCTATTTGCAGCCGTTTTGCGAGCAGCGAAGCTCGATTGACGTATTGGACTCTGTCGTTACTGTGGGATTGCACTTGGAGGAGCTGTAGATTTCAGTGGAATTATGCTCTCTTGGAATTCATGTAATGTGCTACGAGAGCGGTGCCGTACCTCGCGTCTAACGACCTTTGCGAGTGAATATTGTATTATTATAGGGTTCTAGTAATTTCGTTAATAGCGACGATGTCGATATATAACGTGTGGTGCGCTAGTATGTACACACACACCCACATATATATGTACACATGCACTGTGCGCGTGTGTACTACTACTCGAGAGGGAAAATGGCGGACGCGTACGACTCCTTCTGGCTTGGTCACGCGCTCTTGCGTGGGAACTCCTCGTTGAGTCTCTTCTCTCGCGCGTTCAATGGCGGCGGCAGCGACGCCGAGATTCTTCCTATACGCGCGTCTCTCCACTTATACACCACCACCCCCCGGCCCCCACCAACCCCCCCGCCATGTAATGGCGCGTTTCGCAGTCGGATTGGAAATTGATTTTTCGCCTCTCGTATACTTGCGTGGAGATGCGTGTGTATCCCGGAGCACTGCGTGTGATAATGGCACCGTTAGCTGCTCCACTTTCGTGTACAGAATTGGCTGGTCACCTTCTTCCCGTTAATTACACGTGGGAACTTTTTCAAGCGCATTTCGACTGTACCGTTTTCGACCATGCTAACAAAAGTCAATTTCCACTCTGATTTGAAATATTTTCATTATTATTATTGTACTAATTTTAAGTATTAAACACTATTATACCTTATGAATTATTATTGCTGGTTTTACAATTGCTGAATATTCTCAAAATTTGGAAAGTTTAATTTTTGAGGGTGTAAACTATTTTTTTTTCATAATGGTTAAAATTTGCATAAGTAAACGGTAAGTTTGTTCTGACAACAATTGGATTTTAAAAGCCTTTTCAAGACAAAAATTCTGTTAATGAATAATTTAATGTGTATTTTCGTAATATAAACAGTAAGTTTGCCATTTGTACTTTTAATATATTAAGTTGTTAATTGTCATGTCTTTGAACTTCTTTTATGTATTTCACAAAATGTAGTTTATTTGAAAATTTTTTTTAGATTCATAAGCTTCAATTTAATTATTTAAGGAACTCAGGTGTTCTTGGGAATTGAAATTAATACAAAAACCACACGCCACACATCACATTTTTGTCTAGCTTTGCAGATAAAATTTGGACGTTTTGTGCATGAATGTTGTTGCAATGACGTGAGTTTGTCATTTTGCTCGGCGAATAATATATTCTAAAAAATTGACTTCAGCAGTTAAACGTAAACAAAAACGCTCGTAATTGTTAATACAATCATTTGTAAAGAAAGAAAGAAAAAAAGGTTTTATTTATTAATTTGTTTGATAAATTGTTCAATTACATCACTAAATTTAACTGTACATGATCTTTGTTATCATCAATCTGTAGAATTTAAGTATTCAGGATCGAGAAATTGTAATAGTTCGGTAAAAATTTAATGTAAAGTAATGCATTTGAGACACAGAAAATCTTCGTTTTTGGAGCATTTTTGCAGCTGAATGTTACTTCGAGATCGAGACACTGAGATACATCTTGCCTTTTGGACTACTTGTGATCAACGTTCGCTTCTTCCGCATCCAATTCTTCAATACTTCAAATCACCAAAACTTCAGAACTCCAATTTTTTCACCGCGAAGCCTTGCAAAAATACAAATGCACGATAAAATAAATTATTAAAGTATAAAATATTGATTGCCATTTGATATAAACAAACAAGTTTTAAAGGCATATATTTTTGGTGATATTATTACTTTTAAACTGTGTCGACTCCAAACATTTATTGATTATGCAATTTTAGAGTTTTGTGTGAATTTCTACACTTTTTTTTTTAATGGAAGTTTTTAAAAATTATGATGGAGATATTGATTAATCATTAAAATTTAAACAGATAAAGTCAATAATCAAGAAACTTTTAAACATTTTGTATCTTCTTTTGTACCAAAATATAAGTCAAAATGACGTGTTATTGGAAAATTAGTTCTATACTTACACTTCAAATCAATTTTAATTACATGGATTACTGTTCAAGAAGTTCAGTAGCATGTTATGGGATGCTAAGAACCATGTATTATATAATTCCTGTTCTTACAGTTTATTAATTTTTCAAACCTGATATTTTGTTTGAAAATCACTGTGAATAAAAATGATTCACAATATTGAAGTAAATTAGACACTCAAGAAGTAAACCCAGATAAATCAAGTAGTAATATAATTGTTTTCAGTTTATTCTGAAACTATGATTCAAAGACTTATCAATAGACTTTAATCCAATAGTATTATGTGATATTTGTTAGTGATTAATCACTGCAAGATTTTTCTATAGAAAAATTAATTTTAATGCTGCATTTTAGTTATTATTTATTACTTCTGAACTGTAAAATAATGTGTTTTTTCAAACTCTTCCAAGTGAAAATAGTGTATATTTCTAAATTTGTGTGCTCCAATGGTTTTCGACGCATTAAAAATAAATATTGGACATATTTTGTATACTCATGTACTGTACAGATTTCTTAAGTGCAAAGTGATTATAAAATATAGATGGATTTTTTAGCCATTTGAAACAGTTTTTGTAAATGTAAAGCATCAAAGGCGCTCTAAATCTTTTAAAGAATATAAATGTTTCAGGCGATTGTAGTAGATTTAGAAACTGTCAAAAATGCATTTCGAATTTTGAGTTTTTTAAAAGCCTCAATAAAAGTGCCATTTGCATCGTGAGCCGGAGCACAGTCTCATTGTTAGCAAAACTAAAGTGAGGTATCAAAATAAGCTTCTAAAATTCCTGTAAGAATCATCAAATGATAAATGGTATAGGAGCTTGGAATGCCACTAACCCAATTTGTGTGGCTTGGTCTGCAGGTGGCAAGCCAGCGGTTGAACAATGGACCTGCACCATGAAAATGCTGCTTGCCGATGGCTGCATACGTGGTTTCAACACCTGAGTGCAACAACAATGTGCAGATGACACCTCTCGGAAGCACTTGCCTCCACGGTATTTATCAGCAGCGGAGTTCAGATCTCAAATTCTTTGCTAAAAAATACCAAGTGAATTTCAATATTTGATACGCGCGTATATTCGAAACTTCACATTGCCAAGAAAGTATGATATTTTAAAGTAAAAAAAAAGGGAGTTTATTCTTGAAGATATTTTGCGTAATAAAGAGTATACAAGCCATTGGGATCAGTTTAGAAGACAAAGAATATATTGCAGCAATTGAGGTTGACATTCATCAGAACATTTTAAACGAAATGCATTTTTTTTTAAACTTTTAAGACCGTTTTTAAAATAAATAAAAATTGCGACTTGAATTATTCTTTGTAAAATTTGTAATTTTAATTTTTTCTTGTAATGATATGTAATTCTTGTAATTTTGATGTAACTGTAATTATTTCTCCAATTTTCTAATTTTTACAGTATCTTGTGGTTTCTATTATTGTAATTGATTGCTATTTGATGTAATATAGTTGTGGTAACGTCGAAATTGATAAAATCAATTAATCCTATTGAAGCGGTGTGCTGAATAGTTACAAAGTAAAATTTTTTCGGAATCAAATAAATTTAAGATTTCTTTGACAGGGTTTCTTTTAGATTCTTCTTTGAATTCCAGGAGTCCAAGTTCTAGTAAATTAAAAATTCTTAACAATAGCTTTAGCTTATTAAGTTCTTTTTTTTTCTAATTAATGAATTGGACGAACACCTGACGGATTTCAAATAAATCAAACGTTAAAAAGAAGGCCTGGTATTCGTCAAAATGCAATAATTAAAATTACCTTTGCAGGTCTGCTAAGGGCACCCAGGATTCGCTGAATGATAGGTACTTCCTTCCATTCTTTCTTGGCTTTCCTTCATGAAATTAGATTTAAAGTAATGTTTAAGCATTGAGAGAAATTCTTTTTAACCCAACAGATTTGAAACTTCGTTTACCTGTCATCGATAACCCAATTTATTGTATAATTTTTATTTTATTGTAATTCAATAAAACTAATATTGGATTTTTATTGATAAATAAATGCGAAAATTTAAGTTTTATTTTCAAAATAAACATTGTCTATTAAATAAATTTAAATATTAATTCACAGCTTTTTCAGTGATATTTTAATGAAAATATTTGAATGTCAATTAAAATATTTAAGTAACCAGGATAAAGTAGCAGAATATTGAATTATATAACAATTTTAAACTTATTGGAAAACCTTCAAAAATGTATTTTATTTGAGTATGCTAATTTGTATCTTTTTTCTGTTTTGCAACGTGTAGAAAGCTGTTTGTTGGTGGACTTAGCTGGGAAACAACAGACAGTGAGTATTATTTTTCATAATTACTTTAAAAAAATATTTTTTTTGTTTTTAATGCAACTAAAGATAGTCATTAGTGTTGAACTATATAAGCCATGATGTTTATTATCTTAGGACACCTTCGGACAACAGAATGGCACTGTTGTATGAGACTAATTTAAGATTCTGAGCTTATTAAATTTTTAATAATTTTTTTCTTTTTTTTCCTTATTTTCTTTCGGTTTGAAATTCAAAATTTATTTACATATTTGATATAATGTTAATATGCATTTGTTTTGTTTCAGAGGAATTAAGAGACCACTTCAGCACATTTGGTGACATTGAGAGTATCAATGTCAAGACAGACCCTACCACTGGCCGTTCTAGGGGTTTTGCCTTCATTGTTTTTGCCAAAGCAGAATCTTTAGACAAGGTAAAGAACTCAATATATTATTAAACTTGTAAAATGCATTCCTTTGACTTATATGATGATATTATGAAGTCAGTTCTGCTACTGAGTGTAAAAGAAGAAAATCCTTCTCTGAGGTTTTTCTTTTTCTTATACAACTTTAATTGCTCATTTCACTTTATACTAATATATATTTTGTTTTGTTTAATATAGGCTATGGCACATGGAGATCACATCATCAATAACAAGAAAGTTGATCCCAAAAAAGCCAAAGCTCGTCATGGCAAAATCTTTGTTGGAGGCCTTTCAACAGAGCTTTCCGACGACGACATTAAGTCTTTCTTCTCTCAATTTGGAACAGTACGTATTTAATTAATATATAAAATGTTAATCATAATTGATTCGAAATTAATTGTATATGTTCTACATTTAAATTTATTTCTGTTTAGATTGTTGACGTTGAAATGCCTTTCGACAAGACGAAAAACCAAAGGAAAGGATTCTGCTTTATCACTTTCGAATCTGAGCAAGTTGCTAATGAACTTCTGAAAACCTCGAAACAAACTATCAACGGAAAAGAAGTTGAAGTAAAGAAAGCTACTCCTAGGCCCGAAATGGGAGGCATGCGTGGTATTGGTAGAGGAGGACGCGGAGCGCGTGGCGGACGAGGCCGAGGCTTCGGAGGCCAAGGTGGATGGCAAGGAGGCTACGGCGGCTACGGCGCCCAGGGAGGATACGGAGGCGGCTACGGCGGTGGCTATGACGGCTATGGCGGCAATTACGGCGACTACTATGGAGGTGGCTATGGTGGTTATGGTGGTTATGACTACAGCGGATATGGTAATTTTATTTAACTGTTTCATACTCCATAACCATTTTTAATATCCATCATATATCATTTTAAACATCATTAAGTCGAATATGCATTTTTTCTTATTAATTTCGAAATTAAAAATAAAATTTTATGAACTTTTACTTTAACTTTAATATCGATTTTTAATACATTAAATTTTATGTTTGATATTTTAAACTGCATGTCAATTGCAAATTATAAGAAAAAATGCTGGATAAAATTCATAAAATCAAATTCAGGTCTGACATTTCCTTAACAAAATTTCATTATTTTCCTATCATTTTACACATTTCAAAATTTTTAAAAAACCTAAACCTTAAAATTTTTTCCTTGAAATTTTTTATTCTATGTGGTACTAGTTTCGATGTTTTGCCCCTAAAGTAAGCAATTACAAAATTACGGATTACAATGAATTCTGCTTTTTTGACATTTCCACGACAATTCATATAATTTAAAATATTTATATATCCGTAATTTTTAATAATTGAATGAATAAAATAATATAAATTTTTTATATGCACAAATAAAATAAATATTATTTAGGATGCTAAAGTACGATCATGTGCGCGAAGAGTCGTTATCACAGATATAAATATTATTGAATCTAATTATTAATGTAAGCAAATGAGAAAATGCCAAGTTAACTTTTAAACTTACGGAATTGTCTTTTGTTTTTACACCGTGTGTTCCATGAAAATGAAGACGGCTATGGCTATGGCGGTGGTAGTTACGATGGTGGCTACAGTGGTGGGCGCGGTGGTGCACGCGGCAAAGGTACGCATTAGCGTTCCTTTAGTTGACTTCCAACTTTTTTAATTACTACCATGTCTTCCATATCTTTGTTTTCCATAAATATTCCATTTCTTTTGTGTACGTTTTTTGATATTCAAAGACAATTAAATCTTAGTTTTTTTAAAAAGACATTTGCAAGACATTTTCCACCTACCATTTTCTTACCCCTCGCGCACATGGCTCGACTCCGATTTACCGGATCAGTCATACTTTTTAATTTTATGTTCTCCTCGCCTAGAAGTATTGTAAATTTTTGTACTAATAGCATATTCTATCAGGTGAAAATTAAATTTTATTGTTTTGTTTCATATCACATATTTTAATAAGTTCATAAAAATGTGTTGCATTTTATTTAACACGTTCTACAAAGAAGCCTCAAAAACGCGCTTACATGACATTCTATTTTCTCTGCATGTAATATTATCCCTTTTCCTGCTTTTCCTAACTTTTCCAAACAAATAATCATACAATTAAATAAAGGAAAATAAAAATAATAATGAGAAATTCTATGGACAAGAGACAAGCAAGAGTATGCAGAATATTTTCAAAATTGTAAGTTCATATAAAATCTGGAGATTCGATCTAAATGGTAACAAATTTTATTGGCAATAGAAGGGATAAAAAGGAGAGAAATTTTGCCTGGACATGATAAAATCATGTTTTAAGTCTTAAATTAAAAGACAAGGCAAAAAAAAAAAAAAAAAAAAAATCTGAAGCACTAATACCTTAACCAGTAGCCACTCGAAGAAAATTTTGCAGATACAATTTAGTTGATTAATTAGTGCATAAACATTCTTAAATAATTAATGCGAATGTAACATTTTTAATAATTTTAATTTTTCCATATCATTTGATTAATAATTAATGATCGAGTGATTTGTTTAATACTTGTTGTATTGGCTTGATAGTGAAGTAGAAAGTTGATGGTTCTTTATACAAGTAGTTAAATTTAGTCTAAAACATTTAACTGGTTGTGTTGCAGGAGGCTCAGGCTTTGGCGGCAAGCAGAGAGGTGGCGGTCGTCAAAACCAGAGGCATCAGCCCTATTAAAAGCCATAACTTTCCTTTCGACCGCGATGCCCCTCGCATCGTAACTATTGGTGAGTTTCTCTCTTTTTTCTGACCTTAAGTTTTTATTAAGTTATTTGTGAATTTTTTTTTATTTTTTGTAATAAATTTTATTAAAGTCTCTGATTTTGTTTGAATTTATAATATATTTGTAATTTTCATTATTTTTTTATTTTCATTGTATTCGTTTCTTAAAGTACCTATTTTTCCTTTGTTGTTATACATTATTTAAAAAAAATTTATTTCCTAAAATTGATATATGTTATATTTCAGGTCACCCATCCAATAATTTCTCAAATCATCATTCCATAACAAAGCCTCGTCATTATCAACAAGACTCCCAAGCGCAACCGCGTAGGCAGTACCAATCATCGAAAAAAGTCAATCATCGTGCATCATAGCTGTCGAATCATGATCATTCAAAAGCATTTTGACAAAAACACTAAGCTTTGCCAAAAAGCCGAAGTAGCTCGCTTTGTCGCCTCATTAGAGGTTAATCGAGCATTTGTAAAGACTTAAAAGAGACGTTTAATCAATTTCGTCTACTTTTTTGCTTGTAATAACTGTATTCTGTCTTCGATTTATACACATCTAAAACTGTGACACCAGCTATCAACTTTTTAACTGAAAAATATTATATGTACATCTTAAGTTTAAATGCAGCAGTCACAAATAATGTATATTGTCAAATGATTTTTCAATAATAATTTAATTTCAGTATTTTTATGTTTTTGAATGAAGTTTACTCGAATCTAGTAATATAATTTTTTCACTGCGATTACGCTATAAGTAATCGAAAATGCAAATTGGGGGGAAGCGCAATTGTAGATACAAAACTTTTATTTCTACGGCGACAGAAGCGAGTTTTGTATAAAACTCAACTCATTAGTCTTAGAAAAGTTTAGTAGCAAGTAGTTATTCGGGGTAATCGTAAAAAGTAACATCTCTTGTATTACAACGTTTAACCTGTGTAAGTTTATTTTAATTTTGTTTGTAACTTAGTTTGAAAAAAGTATGAGCGACAGATTATCTAATTATAGAGAATTAAGCAGGCAATGTACTTTTTACGCGATATAAAGAACAAATAGAACCAGAAAAACTGAAATAGAAATTTTTTGAAGTTCGAAAATTATTAATTTCGAAATTGGTAAAGATGTACATCAGTTTTTCTGTTTTAATTAAAGAGCAGTGTATAAGAGCGGAAATGAATATTATCGTATAAAAGATGATTGCTTCCTTGAATATTATTGGTAAGAAATAGATCTAAATAAATTCATTTTGTGTACATAAAACAACCTATTTTTGACTTCTTTTTCAAAAAAATCTCCTAACTCACCTTTGTTACTTTTTTTTTTAATTTTAGTATAATGTATAATTATTGTTTAATTTATGGAATTAGTCTTACATTAATTTTTAATGTTATAAAATTAATAGAACTTCGTGAATCTAATTTAATTTATAAATTAATGTCATTTATTTACAAAAAATATTAAAATTAACAAGTTTCTGCAATTTTATTATTTACCATTCAATCGTTTAAAAAAATTATTTTAATGAGTATCTCCTAAAATATAAAATACGTAATTTAACAATTTTATTTGAATTAAGTACTATATCATCAAATTGCTACATAAAATATTTTTCTTTGTTGAATTATTAAAAAAAAAAATATTTCTGTTAATAGATGAAAATTAGTAACATGAAATAATTGTTTTCAATTTATTTTTCAAACTAAAGTAAAAATACGGATATTTCAGAAACCATTGTAAAGTTACTTTTTTTTCTCTTTTAAGTAATAAGGGAAAGTAAGTATCTGAATACAAGACAAACTGAAAATGGGATCGAAATCGGGACAGCAATAAAATAACTACTATTAATAATAGAATGTTAATAGGGTAAAGGCATTACTTAGTTAGCATTATTTGTGATATTAGTATTTAGTCACATCAATATTGTCTTAATTTACTCTTTGAATTGATTACATACGGCATAAAAACTTTTGGAGTTTATATTTTAGTAATGTGAGCAGTTGAATCTTTGTCCAACTTTAGGCGTCTCATTCTCATAGTTTCCTATACCTAAAAGCGGGACGCGCCGATATAGGGTTCGAGTACCTCTCGATTCAGGTCCTAGCCCGACATGGAGTGTTCAGGAATAGCAGTCCACATGTTTTTTCAAACTTATTATAAAAAATTATTTAAATAGTTTTATTTTTACATAGATTAGTAAGATAGATTGTATATCTGTTTTGCTCTTTGTCATCAAGATATAAAGATTCAAGTATAGTTGAACCGTATCCTCGCAGAGCACAGATTTCGTTTCTTTGTATTTATCAAAACATATATATATATATATATATATAAAAAGTAATTCCGCAGTACTTTTCAAATTCGAGTTACTCTTTGATATCTTTAGATAAACTCAATATACGGTATACTGTAAAGATTACAGTTCTTAAATGGGCTTAGCATCATTTGGGTACCAAAACCCGATTTAGAATCATACAAATTACGCAAGGTAAGAAGAAAGACTAAAACTAGTGAAAATATAAGGCTCTCCCGAGAAGCGGTCGTGCCTAATTAAAGGCATACTTAAGTGGTAGGTATTCGTACAAATTATTATCTTCTTTACGCGATTAAAAAAATGTCTTTGTTTTTTAAATAATTTGACACAAGTTTTTTTACGACTGTTTTAATATGTACATTCAAGAAATCAACTCCAGATATGTGTGCCAATTAATATAGTATATTACGCACCTAGGGAGGAAAAAACTTTGACACGCCTTTGGCTCGAGTGGCAATTTACACGAGCTGAGGGCTGGCCAATTTTACTCCCGTGATGCGTACACTATTTTTCGCCATACCCGGGCCGAAAACACCACATTCCCGTTTTTGAGCCGGGCGGGAATGTGGGA
>JAPYZP010002872.1:0-12490 GCA_030522985.1 Torymus sinensis
TTTTTTTTATTAATTTTAGTTTATGAACGTGATCAAACGATAATATAACATAAATTTTAGAAATAAAATGATCAAATTTTTCTTATACTATTTCAATGATTCAGTTTTAAATACTCTTAAACTCCAACATCCAAGCTTGAAAATTCAAACATATTAGATTTTGGCGCTTATTCTATATAGACCAATCAAATGAGTCTACTACAACCAATTAAAACCGTCTTATTGTGATGACAGATTTCAATATTTCATCCATCACTTTAAGAGAGGATTGGCTGTAACTTTGCAGGATTTTAAAATTTTTGACTTTTCATTTCGATTACTCTACATGAAATTCTACAAGGAACAAAATGAGTCTTTTAAAATTAAAATCGGATGAAAAATGAATAAATTTATAGGTTTTATTGAATTTTTGTCAATTGGCAATTTCTTTTCTAACATTAGAAAATTTCTCTGAAAAAAATTTTGTGGTTATTTCAAGAATCCTTTTTTTATATTATCTTGTCTCTGAAATTATAATATAATATTATTATTTGTCAACTGATATTAATTACTTTAAACTATACAAGAATAATACATATGACTCATATTCTTCAGGAAGAATATAAAGGATAAATTTACTCATAACAATTTTCATACGTAACGTCAATGCTCTGAATTCATCACGTCCTTTGAATGTATTTGTCTGAGCATTCGAAAGCAGATGATTCACCTCGGTAATATCTCGCAGTGTACGCTTACAAGTGTTTGATTACGCGTCGGAAGTACGTTTGGTATCTCGCTTGTTTTATGAAATCCAATGTGCTTTATGCTTTATCTAACATTGCAAAACCAAAGCTTCATTATAGTATTTGCAGTTCCTGATGTTTATTTTATTATTTGTGTTTAATTAACAAATTAATAATTACATACAGGTTGGTGCCTAAAGAATAAAAAATATTTCAATAAAAAATTTTGATTTTTTGTGTTCATTACTGAAATTTGGAAAATTGGCCTAAGCATTTATCCGTGTTAAAAATTATCCTATTATTTTGATAGAATAAATTATTCATTCTACAATAGTTTATTAAAAAAACTTTGATAATTTTGTATCTGTGACCCGCGCATACTGTGGAAAAACGTGACAACGTCCTAGAAAAATGAATCGTTCTAGCACAGAGTGTGCAAAGAAAGCCTCGCGTAAACCTCAATTGAGTCTTTGCAGGTCCAACAATAAGTGCTAATCCCTCGAAAGCGAGCATTTCGGCTCGCTCATTTTGAGGCGGAAAAAAGCGCCGGGGCGAGCGTAGGCACGTGCCTTGGCATGAAAGCGGCCAAAGTATTCGGCCGACATGTTTTGGCCAAATGTGAGCCGGGAGTCTGGCGCATTCCTAGAAACGCGCCCCGCAGACTGACCTCAATGTACCGGAGGATGTGTGTAAGCCCCGACGCAAACAGAAAGCGACTATTACCCATTTTTACGAGCGGAGACGCGCCGAGCCCGTCCGTCCGCGCGCTCTCTATATCTCTCCTGTTCTCTCTCTTCGCTTCGTTACGAAACCCACACCGAAGAAAATGTCCGGCGTGCGATTTGTGGGAAACTAGTCCTGGCCAGACGTTTTTATGGATATTTGCTCCCAAGTGAATTTCATGCTTTTTCGGGGGGCTTCGCTAATACGCCAGCAGTTATATAAATTCCTCTCTGTATATATACTTAAACTACATTTTTAGGATACTATTCAGGTAATTTAGTAGTTTGGTTTTATATAAACATTACACAAGCCCAGAAAAATCAAAGTGACTGGTGCGGCGGGTCAGACCCTATAGTATCCTCATGTATTTTGAGCTACGAAGCCCAAACATGGCCTCAATTTCGCTCTATATCAGTATAGAATTTTGAGATATATAGGCGATAGACGCTACGTGACTCGCGAATTTTAAAAGAAAATACGATGAAATTCGGGATCGATATACTTGAGATGACGCAGTGCACATACAAATAGCAGGGACTGATAAGTCTATCCTGATAAGTAAATGACGTAATTGTGTATAATTTAGTCTGAGCACGATCAGCCGATTTTAGTCTAAGATGATGTTTCCGAGATGCGATCCTCATAATTTCTTTGCAGAATCTTCGTTCCACTCTATTTCGAATCATATATAAATACGATTTTTGTGCTTTTTCGAGAAATATGAAAATAAAATTTTTAAGTCTGCTGTATTCTTCTTTGGAATTTTATTGAAAACTGAAAGTTTATTCACCTAAAATTTTAAATTTGTATTGATAAATAATATATCCTGAAGTTTTCAAATTATTTAAAAAACTGCAATCGTATAAGTAAAATAAGCTTAGAATTTACATAACACTCGGTGATGATGTTTAAAATAGGTACGTTTATGATTTAACTAAAGATATTGTATTATGTAAAAAAGAAAAAAGGCATTATTCTCTTTTACGGTAATAGTACATGTGAATATAACAACGGGTTTTCTGGATATTTCAATGACCCAGCAAAGATCTCCATTGTCATGCAATGTTTTAGGACTCGCGTAAGGTGGTAGGTTGTTCCGGCGAGGCCAAAGTCATGCTCTTTAATAACTTGAGGAGTGAGCTTGAAAAATCCAAATCCTGGATACGCAGGCGAGATGAACTACCGCGTGAAAGTCCATTGTTTCTTCAAATTCATTGTACATAGAAAACATTTCTCTCGTGTTCGGAATCGCGATAAAGCCCTCCATCCGCTACTTTCACGCGTGCGGCGAAAAAAAGACAGAAGCGTGATGCACCGGCTCTATGCGCTCGGTGGAAAGTGTTGTTCGTGCGCGCGTGCGCGGAAAACATGCACTGCAGCGAGCGCGTTCGCACGCGCGACTCGCGCGACTTCCGCGCTTCGTTAGCCTCGTTAACTGCAGCGGGCTGCGCGCGGGGCCGTTTCGTTTCAGAGATCGCGAATACATGTAATACGCGGCCGCACGAGCACGAAGGCGAAAAAGCCCACTGACACGTGATGCATGGGCTCGCGGAGCTTTGCTGGATTCCTGCCACCGTTTCATTTCATCCTATCGCGAGCGCACACAATCATCCAATTCACTATCTTCAAATTACTCCAAATATTTTCGCTTCATTAGTGATATTCAGGCTAATTAGCCTTGTGCCTGACGTTTGTAATATTTGAAAAATTTTAATATTCTTCTAATGGTCGATAAAACAACGATCAATCTTCCTCCAATTATATACCGTTAGCTTTGTAACATTGAATTTCCATTAAAAATAATTTTGGGAAAAGTCAAGGCGGTATAAACATTGAGCATGACGTGTTAGAGCATTCGATTATGCGCTATTAAGAAAATGAATATTTGCAAAAACATATAAGAGCTAGAGAGCGGCGTAATCTTGATCGGAAGAAGGCGAGATGGTTCATTTGTTGCCGGGTAAATTCCATTAGCCGCGTGACAACCGTCCTGGCTATCTCTTATCGTCCATCGGCTTTTGCACGTCATTACCGCGCGCGGCTATTTACTCCTGCCAGCTTCACTGAATTATCCTGCACTATCCTCGCTCTATCTATCTCTAATCACGATTTAGGCTAATGAACATAAGAGTCTGCAGTCCGACCTAAGCGCGCGCTCGCTGTCGAGCGGCATGAGCAGGTCGCTCCCGTGAGTCGTTATTTCGCGGGTGGACGTTCGAACCTGCTAATTACAAGCATGTTGTATGTTTTATGGGTAAAGATTTGCCGCCGCTAATTCAAAACTTTGATAACTGTATTTCAATGAATAAGAGAGATTTAAAAAACAGCAGCTGACGCGGTTTTTACTTTCCGAAGTTTTATACTTTTATTTTCATTTTATCCTGAAAATTCACTTTTACTCGGATACTATCCAAGAACTGATGAATATTCTTGAAGCAGAAGGTAAAATGTCGGAATTCTTTTTAAAACTAGCAGATAAGTCTCATTAATAAAAAAGCTTTTTTAAAAGCACGCCGCGTCAACGGCAGGTATAAGCGCAACAGCTGCGGTTGGAGCATGACATAAGATATATACGTACGGCTTCGCGGGGCTATCTCAGCGAAATCACAAGCGCACCGCTCATTTGCATTTACGCAGTGATATATACTATACATATATATCAGCGGGCTCTCTCGCTTTGCAGATAATGTGGCTGTTTCCCTGCACCTTGCCACTCGTCCTGCAATAACATTTACAAGCGAGCCCACTCTCTCTCTCTCTCTTTGGTATATTTAGAAAGAACGCTGACCCGTACCTCGGATTTGCAAGATGCTATAGTCGACGCGTTGCGTCTAAAATCGCGCCGCGAGCCGTCCCACTTAGACTCGAAAGTACTTACGCGTGCCCAGAGGCATGTGCATTTTCAAGCTGATTTCTGACCCGGCTCTTTCTATCTATACCTACCTGCGGCTCTTATGCGATTACTACCAATGTCATATCCGCTTTTTCAATTTCCTCCTTTCATATTTATATAAAAAAATTTTACCTTTGCAGAAAGACCCTTAAATCTTCGTATATGATCGACAAAGGTACATTTTGTATCGCATGCGTGTCATCACGATGTATTAATTCTTCTATGAGTATGATCTGTATAGATAATAACAAGGAGTGGCTCCGGTCTCCGGGTAACGACTTTACGAATCGTGTTTTCATATCCAAAAATTAAGTTCTCTACCTTAACTTTCATCTGATATACGTAATTCTACATAGATATTTATATTTCGCTAACATAGACCTATAGTAGAAATTGAAACCGGTAAACTTCACTTTTCGATGCCAAAACCCCATTTTCAAAATCTAAGTCGAAATCCGTATTTTCCTTATAAGTGGAACTGTTTTGTAACATTATTAAAAAATTATATTTAATTGATTACGAAGCAATAACTGATTAACAAGAAAAGTATACATGATATAATCTCAATTAACGTCGCACGCAATGCTACATATAGCTATATTCATATTAACTTAATTAATTATATTAAAAATGGCCTCCTTCTTACGTCTCTCAATTTCTGGAATTTGAATGTAGTAGTTGATTCTAATTAACAACTTCAAATACTTGATATTAGCTTCAAACGAACAAAAAAGTTTACAAATTTAATTAGAATAAGTGAAATGTCCTCTTTTAATGTGCGTGAGGTAAATTACAAACGCAACTGTCTTTTTGTAATTAAATAGTTACTTTCATTGTTCAGACATGCAAACGTACTTGTAGTATTTAATTAAGCATGGCTACACATCAGTAGTCATATATTTTATATATACTTATATTAAAACATAAATTTTAACATTTTATACTATTAAGTATATATAATTACAAGGAAAATACTCACCCCCAGGAAACACATTTCAACGTGGCTTTGAGAGTCGATTCCTAAAATCTAAAAATAAAATCGCATGTTGATAACTCCATCTCATAAGCTTTTTTCTTGAGGGATTGGACATTTAATATACAAATAAGCTTCATTCTGTTAAAAAATTATGTCTCATCTATTGACTATTACTTTGCAAGTATTTATCGTGCTTTGCTTTTCTATTTCTCTTTGCACGTAAATTATAAAGCTATCTTTAATTAATATTTTATAAGTAGTTCCCCGGGAAATGATTTTTTTTAATGAAACAAAGCGTAAATTTTAGACACATACAATTCCATGCGGACATTTCCTACAAATGGTCTATTTCGATTCTGCATGAGTTAAGGTTGTACTGGCTCTAAGACGAAAATAGTGACAAGTTGTTCAAAATTTGATAATCATTAAATATCATAAATATAATGAGCTGGGTAAAATTTCAGAGACTTTATAACGAATTCGTAAAATAAGCAACTAAGTTTAAAAAAAAAACATAGATGCCACAGCGCAGCTTTGAAAGTTCGTGTAATCGTCAATATACGTTAGATAAATATAAGTTCCACTTTTTACAATGTCCACTTAGAGAATATTTTCTGAAATATAACATAAAAACTGAGAAAAAAATATTCAGTTATACCAAAAAGTGAAAAACATGAGCATTAAAGTGTTCTAAAATTGATGTAAAATATCTTCCCAGTTCTAAAAAACATTTTACATGTTTGTTGCTTTTTTACTGTTAGTATACTGTGGAATATTACTATTTTTGACGAATTATGCGACCAAAATATTTGTCTCAAATTTTTTAATGAGACCTTACGGCCATTGCATCCTTAAATAATATTACTATCATGTTTCCACAAAAAATGTGTTTACTATTACATAACTTCCTCTGCGATGAAGCAAACTGTCTGGAATTTGTACAAAAAAAAGAAACGGACGGTTAAAACGTTAACAACGCCTTTTATTTGAATCATCAAAACGATCCACATATTATATCAGCCTCCGCGGGCACAGCTCTCCTATACGCGGCTCGGGTGCGAACGGCCGCCTTGCCAATCGATATCATCGCACAGCCAACACTCATAACGGTATTTATGACACGTACACGCGTTTCTTTCTTCTCCGGACGTCGATAAATGCCGATTGGCCCGTACGCGCGCTGCTGAGAGCCTCTTATTTTCCGCTCTCTCTCTCTCTCTCTCTCTCTCTCTCTCTCTCTCTCTCTCTCTCGCTCTCTCTCCTTGCCTCTTGAAGCTATAGTATAAAAAGAGCGGGCAAGCGAGAGCGAGGCTGTATAGAAAAATGAAAGAAGCGTTCGGCCGATCTTTATTTTCTTCTATTCTTTCTGGCCTGCGCGGTGGACGTGCAGCGTCATCGGGAAGCCCGGAGCTGGGATGTATCGGAAAATGGAACGACGTGAGCGGCCCTCGTCGTTTTTTCCATCTCGTTTTCTCTCATTCTCTTTTTTCGACTATGGTTTCATTTTTCGCTCCCCCGAACGCGTCCATCCAGTGCCCCCCCCCCCCTTACGCTCACTCTTTTTCATTATGTCTCTCCCGAGCAGCGTATGTAATAATGCTCGCGCCTCTCAAAAAGAGCTGCGAGAGAGATCTTGCAGTGGATGTTGTATACTGTATGTATTAAGACAAAGATTTCAGAGTATTTCGTCTTGTAGAAAGATTTTTGATACAGATCGAAATTCTTGTAACCATAAAGTCTGTGATGAGAAAATATGAACATAATTTTATTTAATGAAATAAATTCTCAAACCTCTGTCAAAATTCTCTTTCCGCAAGTTATGTAAAGATTTTCTCAATTCTGTGATATACTTTGAAAACTCAAAGTTCCCTTTTTGGGAAAAGAAAAATAAAACTCCCATTAAAACATTAAAGTTAAATGAAAAATTTCATCTACTTCATCTTATAATTGAAAATTATTACAGCAACTTTTAAATCTTTTCTTAAAACACATTCATGCTCTTAAAAAAAAGAATTATAATTGATGGACACTTATACGGAACACGTCAGTGACTAAAAAGAGATATTGTTATTGTTCACTGATAAGAGGACGCCTTGTATATACTTACACAAGTAAGATTATGATTAGAGGTTTCGAAAACGGTGGCTTCTGAAGAAGATTGATGTAGATACAAAGAATGCTACTTATGAATACATTATTAACTACTTTAGATATTAGATCGATTTGAATTTGTTATGAGAAAGCCTTTTCTCAACACATATGCGACGCGAGATTATTTTTTTAACTAATGGAACATGGTTTAGGATTCATAGAAATAATGACCGGTTTATGTTCAAGAATTATAATATTTTCTTAGTGAATCTTATTGTTATTTTCTGGGAATGTATTTTAAGTCTCGGGATAAATAATTTGATGAAAATTAACTATGAAATGTGTATAAATAAATGGTTAATGACTTTGCAAGAAATTTGGAAAAGGATAATTAATGAAGGTCGAAAATACAACGACAATAATTTTATAAAATACACGAATATATAATATGTATAATAGATAATTGAGGAAGAATTATAAATGAACATTCATTTATTGAGAGTTTATTCAATTGTTTATTGTTATTATAATATATGCGAATAATAATAATTGTATCGTCGTTTTCTCTATGCCAGTGGATTTTAACGTATATCATAATTAGAACTTGAACAATTTATGATAAATAGTTGATAGTACTCTATCAATGTAATTGGCCAGATAAAGTTAATTTCGATCTATCAATTCAATTGATAGTCTGATTTTAATTAAATCTAATAAAATGCGTGATTTTTGCATCCCTAATACACACATGGATATTGGTTTTCATTTGTTTTAAAAATATAATGTAAAACAAAATAATTATTATTTTGAACTTTCCATAATGTATGTTCGGTTAAAATAACATAAGGTAAATATAACTATAGAAATAAAACAATCATGACATTTACAAAACAATCATCTTGGTTAGTAAATAGTTGTCGTTGTTTTGACATGAGCAAGCCATTACTTAGCTCGCATGAGCAAATATACATGAACATAAGTCTCCGCAACAAGCCTCCTTTTAATACAATCTAAGATTATGCAAAGCGTTCCGCCGAAAAGCGCAATATAACGCGTAGGTATCTGTGTAGAGTACGAGTACATAGCTGGCGGTGCAACAATGGCCGAAACTCCTGTCGCTCGTGTTGTACAAGAGGTTTGTGAAAGAGACGTAGACAGAAGCAGAACGGAGAGACAGAAACAGTTCGATATTTTGCACGTGCCGGCGACGAATCCGCTGGCAGCGTATACGTGGCGAGCTTTAACTGCCTTCCTGTCCCGGCACATGACTCACCCGCGCAACGTCGGTCTGAGCGCTTTTTCATTTTACACGAAATAAGTATATAGGAAGGCAATTTCAACTTGCTTCGCACAGGCGTAATAATATGACCTTGCTCGCCTTCTCCCTCCAATATTCCTAACGATTTAACACTTTGTATTAAGAAAACTGCTTATACTGTTTCGCATTACCTGTTCCTATGCTTGCTTTATCCTTACTTCTATCAGTAATTATTCAAAATTTTAAATACTAGCCAGAATTCATCTTACTTCCTTTACAATATTTCTTAAACTCAAATTTTAATATTTCCCTTTTCAGATTTATTTTAGATTATATATTAATAAAATGTACATACTTAGAAGTTTATTATTAAAAACAAATGCTGCCAATAAATTCATTGGTACTTTCTCAAATTAAATTTTTACTTCATGATCTTCCAATCATTTGATTTGTGAATAAATAGTTATCGGTAGTCTATATTTCTGGTATCATTAATAAGCCCATAATGTTAATCAAATTATCGCAGCGCTATCATAAACTAGAACATCTCACGAGTATTGTACAGCAAAAATTATCAAACGGTTGAAATTGAGTTTTCGATAGAACTTCGTCAAGAAAAAAAGTCCTATTGCATCGTTTAATAATTAAATAAAAGAATATTAATTTCAGAACTTATTGAAGTCTATAACACTAAGGGTGCATGAATACTCGGCTCGAGGCGTTTTAACAGTATCGAACTATTTCCTAGAACCCCTGAAATTACTTGGTACTTTGTTGAAATGTTCGACATAATAGTACTATTCGTACAAAGCAGAATTACTCGGGTTTGATCGAAGTACTGGATTTCACTCAAACTGTTCGAACCGAATCGAACTACTCGAATAAGATCAAACTATCTTAATCGTCTCTAACTCTTTTGAATTTCATCCAAACTATTTGCCAGATTCGAGTACTCGAACTGTCTGTCAAGTAATTTACATCGTCGATGATATAAAATAACTAAAGATAAAATAATTTAAAAGTAAATAATAAACTTGTTATAAATTTGCATAATATAAATACGATTTAGAAACGCGGTGAATACTTATTTCCAAATCTCGAGCAGCCATTTCAATGTAAGACTAGCGCGATCAACCCTCAGGCTTTTTCTTCATTGGATATAGTTGCCTTCGGAGCGCTCCCGCGCTCCTTGATAACTGATACATTTAAAAAAATGTTATCAGCTCAAACTAAATAGTGTTCTACCATTTTTCCAAGATTCGAATTAAAACTCAATATAATAAGCGTTTGTTTCTCTGTAGCACTTCAAATTTATGCTACATATAAGATTTAATAATCTTTAAATAATTGATCAAACTATTGAGTAGCTCAATTATTTTGAACTAGTCAAGTGAAGTTCAAGTTGTCGAGTGTTTTTGAGGAATGGATTCCATTCAATAGGAATTCATTAAATGGAGTATGAAGATCGAGTAGTTTGAATTCACGAACAGTCGCGCATTCTTATTCGACGTAAAACCTTGACCTAATGGAAAAAATTATTTTTAACGTTGGCTTACTAAGGAGGAAGTGAAATCACAAACGCATTCTTTCATTGCATTGTTTCATGCATGTTAATCACGTTTTGGCAATATTTTGTTACTTTACACCGAATGCAAGTGGCCACAGTCGCGAAAAGAACGTGATAGAAATTGCTAATAAGTATATGCACAATTCGAGACGAACAAGTTTCATTTACTCTTCTGTACATGCTTGTGTACTTGACTTATCTTGATAATACAAGATAATCTCTAATGTGACTGCCCCGTACAATGTAAGTACGTATATATATAAAGTTATATATAGTGTCGCTCTAAAAACAATTGTGACGCTTTTTTTCACGATGGCGCAAAAACAAAGCACGAGGACACATGCTACAACAATAAAATAGAAGCATTATGTAAATATATGCTTTTCGGGCTTTTTCCAGAGATTTATTACTTTGTGAATTGGTTTTACAATGCAACTGGGGAAGTTGCCGACAGATATAGTATAATATACATATTTTCAATGTTACTGCATAAAGTCACTCTAATTTTTACTAAAAAATATTCTGTTGAACAACACACTTTATAAGAGGAATTTCTGTACAATGATTACTAGGTAGCGGCTAAAAATTGTCTGAAATTGAGAAAAAATTAACAGTAGCCCAAACTGAAATTCGAGCCCAGCATAAGATGATGAAAAGGAAGTTCTCATTACGCAGTCACTTGATATTATCCCGAACGCAAACAAACGAATAGCGCACCTACACCCACTTCCGGTTTATCGCTGGTAGTGAAATTTTCTCAACAGCGCCTTGCTTCTCACTCCGTCATCGAAGACTGCAACGCGAGATAGGCGCACATACGGACTGCATATTATACATCGCTGCGCCGAAGATAAGTCAAACTAAGTACGCGGGAAAGGGGGAAAGAGAGAGAGAGTCGAGCGTATATATTCGTGCTGATAATAATTATTCGCCGTGTGCGCTCGCAACAACCCTGCGATGCAAATGCGCGCTCGTGTATTATTAGACGCATGATGCGGCCAGATAGTGTCGCGTTACTTTTCGACGGGACTTAGGATCGAATTATCCACTCAGTGTTCGCCGATAATTATGCGCACTGTTGGGCTTTTTTAGTGTTTCTTTTTCAGAGAGATTTCGCGATAAAAGTGCCGTTTACACTTTTCCCTCGAATAATCTAAACATCATGAGAATGTGAAAAGTATACAGATAAAAAAAAATAATCGTAAAATTATAGTGTACATGAGAATTGAGCAAGCAGGCCCACAACAAGAAAAAAGTAGTATACGCCACAGTCTAAGTCGTCGTATTTTCGTGCTTTTTACCTCTTTAACATGACATCACGTGTTAATTTTGTGATATCTGAAATAAGTATAAAGTTTTTGAGGCAAATGAAAAAACAAACGGGAAAATGTTTTTTATTTTAATTCCTCTACAGAATAATGGAGTATTCCCTTGAATATTCACTTTGGATTGTCCTTCTAAGATTTTTCCTGACCAGATCTAACTTCAATTGGTTACATCTATCAATCAGTTTTTTAAGTTAGCTCAAAAATTTTATCTCAAAATACAGACGGGATGGAAAAATTCTGACTCTGGAATCATGGCTAGGGAGCCAAAATATACAAAGATATTGTGATTTAGACTCTGAATTTTTCTTTGTGGGGGCCTGTGTTTTTTTGTATGAATTTTACAACAAATGAATAATAAATTACGAGAGTCTGGCTTTTATGTGACGGATTGCTTATAAGCAATCATAACTATAGTTATGATGCTGACAAGACTTTTTAGTTTTGTAATGAATAAGAGTTTTCTACATTGATGATAACGTGAGAACCAACAGAACGTGTCAATGAAGATATATATGTCACAGTTTTCTACTTCTTTGTAAGTGAATTGATGATGAATAATTACACTTTTTATTATTAAATATTACTAACATTACGAATAAAGAGTAAGATTATTCAGCAAGGGGACAGGTAATGATTCACTTTATTCAATGACTAACTACTTGAAAAGAGAATACAAGATGAGAAGCAGGGCTTATTCTTATTTGGTCTTTAATAATTCAATTATACCAATGAAATTTCTGTATGATTAAGGGTTTGAAAGGGGCTGGAGATTTATTTATCATGGCATATCGGTAAGGCTTATATATACTTTCGAGATTGAAATTACAGAAGAGCGACATTAGTAATGATATATAAGAGATTTTAGGAATGAATTCAATAAATATAATTGCAAATATATACAGAGTATATAGAATTTTCCAAGTCAGAAT
>JAPYZP010002873.1:0-12489 GCA_030522985.1 Torymus sinensis
ACAAGAAAAAATTTATAGCAGAGGTGTGCCTCAACATTTTTTTTTCGTCGTTTTTGTGACCGGATAAGGAGACATTTTCGGGGGAATTGCACATATAGATCCGCTCGCGGATGCGTCGCACGGCTCGCCGATTTTATTGGGTTGAGAGGGGATTTCTTTTGTATAGGTACAGGCAGGGATTTCGATTATTGGAGGTGTATGTATATATATGGGGAGTCGATTAATGTGACACGAGCTTTTCTTTATTGCCGGCTGATGATGTAACCTTTTAGTTTTATGGTGAACGTGAATGATTTATTATAATTTGAAGGAATACAAAATTATATCAAGAAGATTTATATATTTTGTATCACAGTTTTAACCCCACATCAATTTTTCTTAGGGAAATTTAACATGGGGAAAAATGGATGAAAAGCGGGGTACCGATGAATAATGAATTATTAAGCGCCCGAAGAAGTCAACAAATTCTTTACGAGGAAAATAAATTAAAGTATATAAGAAAAGAGCTTTAATTTAAGCTATTAGAATCGTTAAAATCGGATGAAACTGTGCAAAGTTACACGTGGATTTGAAAATCGAGAAAAATGACTGTAAACGATCAAAATCTTGAGTATTACGTTAATTCGCTAAAAATCGCTTATTTAAATGAGGATCGTCCGACTTGAATGGTTCTTAGCTTAAACTAAAGCTCTTTTTGTCTATACTTTAATTTTTATTGCAGAGGTATATAAGCCTCAAATTTTATTCTGTTGTTTTTAAGACTGAGTTAGGGGAAACTTTTTGTAGAATTGTATATACATTCGTAAGGCAAATAAATTATTGAGTTCTGTGAGGTGATTGTCTAAATTATTTTTAACTTCAAACAAAAGTACGTAGCTACTGGGAACAATAAAAATCATCCTTACAACGAAAACCATGTTTTCTTCTTTAAAGTTTACTTTTATTGTTTTATTACTTTATATCTCATATCTATATATAACATTTTTGCAGGAATTAGTAATGCCCCAAGGCATTACAACTCAAGGCAATTCTGCGAATAACATGAATCGACTGGGTATACACAGATGAAAAAAATAGTTCATTGTCTAATAAATGGAAGAAGCTATTTAAAATGAGAATCAGGTGTTCAGCATGAGTCGGAGTTGAGAGCGCCGAATTTCGAACTATTTTGAATGAACAAAAATTAGAAAGATGGTCCATTGGGTGATAAGCTTTTTTGCTATTTGTTTTAGTAATAAATAACGTTAATTCTTGTATATTTTACACTCATCTTTCAAGTCTTCTAAGCTGTTGAAGGAATTCACATTTGTTGATCGGGTAAAAAGCAAATTAAACCTCATATTCTCTAGTTTTATTTTATTTTTTTCAGAGGGATGGGTGACTCTCCCTCACAAAATGATTTATATTTAAAGGGTTGTCATTTTTAATCATGTTTAAAGAATAAAGTTAGTGTTGGAAAAAAAAGATTGCCACCACATTCACAGTTTTAACAATTTTCTTCTTTTTATATTCATGATGGTCTAAATAACTAGAAAAAACTAGTCTGGTATAAAGTATATATCCTACAAAAGATTTTTGTATATCCAATTGTTTGATATTTTGCAGCAAACAGATATTGCTCATACTAGTGTGCCAAAATAGAAAAATGGTTGATTAATTGGACAAATATGTTAAAATCTCACGTATAATGTTTTGGGACCATTTTTCCTACTCACTCTAATTGTCTCGTTTTTTTTCTCTGAAATTCAATCATCCCCAAATATAAATATCAAAATGAACTCTAAATTTTCTCTACGCTAAACAAATACACATCCAACTTTCCTCCCATCCTCCCCAATCAGCATATAACTTTTTCAGTTTACATACGCACCATGCAAAACGGCACGTATACACCTGGCCGATTCTCTTCTCCCCCTTCGTTCCGCGTATCGTGCGACTCTTCGTGCACGCACATACGCCCACGATCACGACGACGTGCTCGAACACACGATTATACGCGTACGTGCATATATACCTCGTGCACGGCCGCTCACATACCTCCGCGTCTGTCGTGCGAATGAGCGGCACGACCGCAGGGGAATCGAACTTTTGCGCGCCGTTCGCCAAGTTATATACGATCCTCGAACCGGAGCGAATGCTCTGTATGTACGGGCGCAAACTTCTGTGTACACGCGAATTGTAAACGCCGCGCGTATCGAAAATTCGAATGAGTTTGGAAATGTTCCAGCAATGTGTGCTGGGAATGTGCGCTGTTTGGCATTTAGATGAAGCGGTATCGCGGCTGTTTGATGGGCTTTTTATAGCGTTTTATTGGCAATTATTGGAAGTTACGAGGTACTGAGGTGCACGAGCTTACCTGTGAAATTGAGTAAAACGAATGAACGATAACTTTGTTTGGTTTCTTTTTTATTTTTGCATTTTTTAACAAAATCTTCATTTGTCTTTTTATTTATGCATATAGACAATATCAACAAATATACTTTACCAATACATTTTTTTCTTCCAACTTATAACATCAATAATGCGTTTATAATGACATATTAAAGAGTTCGCGGTAGTACGTTTATAGAAACAATGCAGTATAACGGTGCTTTTTCCTTATCACTTTGAACTATGCATCTATATGGATGACTTATATGTCAACGTTTATCTACATTATTATTTAACTTTGAATATAGCACGATTTATCTTTGTCCTGATGGAAACTCTAAGAGCATACAAAGATTCGAATCTCTAATATATATATTCGACTTTACATCGACCGGAAGAATCATCTATACGTTAACAATCTAAAAACTATATATACACATTCCCTCAGAGCGATTATTATATGAGCTTGAATTTAATATTCCGTCGCGTGATTTAAGAATCACCTTTTTCAATGCGTCTCCCATCAACAATGATAAAAATGAACGGATCATCGGGGCAATCTCTCACGACCGATCGAGCCACTCCGTCACGCGACTCGCCGCATTAGCGCTGTAAAAAATGCAGCAGACAGGCCGTGCGATCGGCCCATTCGAATCGAAAGCCGCGCGCGCTCTCGTGCACTTCTCTCGCCATATACGTTTGCGCGCATAAATACACCGAGTGTCTCCTTCTTTTTTCTCTCTCTCTCTCTCTCTCTCTCTTTGGTTACGCAACGCGAGTCGCGCGCATATAACTACCAGACGACGTCGTCGCGTATACGAGCGCCAGCTGCATATAGGTCAGTCCCACTCTCGCCTTATCGGTCGCGGCGATCGACGTCACCGTTGACGTTTGCCGGCCTTCTGTGTGTGTGTGTATTCGCGTGCAGCTCGCTTCTTCATCGCGCCGATCGCGCGGCGCGCATGAATGAAACGAAAGACGATACGCTATATAGGCGCCGGACACGCCGCTGATATAGTCCCTGCATAAAAGCGACTTGCCGCGTGTATAGACGCAGCTTGAGTATAGACAAGAGCCAGCGGTGAGATGCTGATGAGAAGATGTGTGAACAGCTGACTGGTCGCCGAGGACGTGCGTGTGGGCGGAGAGAGTGTGTGAGATCGACGAGGAGTCTGGGCACGTGTCGATGATGCGTATACAGTATATTTTCAGCGCTATACGCATATCGCTTGTTCGTGTGACATAGCGCGGTGTAGAATCGATGTGGAAAATGCCGTTGCTATCTTTTCCTGTCTCTGTGGTTTTTCGTTGAAGTTTAATTTTTTTGGGATTCCCGGCATTCTGGGAATCGAGTGTGATATTTTATTTTATATACTAATAAGTAATAATTTAGGAATAACAAGGTTTTGTTTTATCAATATAGGGAGAGTTAACTACGGGGCCTGCCAAATTTTTCTCTGGGCAGATGGAATGTCCTTCGAGTCTTATATGCTCAAAAGTGCTTTATCACATAATTCAAAAGAGAGTTTTGAAGAGATTGGTTTGAAAAAATTCATAGATACTCTACAACATATTTGTTATCGAATAGCCAAGCAGATTTTGGAAAAAATAAAATCAATTTTCAATATTTTTAGGCAATGAATTTTTTTTTTCAGTTCCTATACTTACTTTTTCCAAAATCTACTCCGCTTATTTCATAACAAATATGTTGTAGAGTATCTGTGAATTTTTTCAAACCAATTTGTTCGAAACTCTCTTTTGAATCATGTGGTAAAGCACTTTTGAACATATAAGACTCGTAGGCTCATTCCAGCTATCCGGAGTGAAATTTGGTACATATGGGTGCATAAATTAGTTATCTGTATAGCCTACTTTAAAGAAAGTAGCCTTTAATTAAATAATTATATTACCTTCAATTTTAATTGATGATTTTTGCTGGCCCCCTTAACATGGTTAGCCCTACTTTCATATTCGCCCTTTTTGTTCAAAATATCAATAATAGATCCATTCTACTTTTTTCAATTCCAAACTATATAAGGTAATAAACTAATAAGGTGGTTACATATATAAGAACTATACTTCCAGCATCGAATGCAATATTACTTGATTATTGTTCCACTACCGTAATAATATAATAAATATTTTCCATCAAGTGTTAGCATCAACGAGTTACGTATATCCCGCGAGTTTTTTATGAATGCATTTAGACTTGACGTCATAGGTCAAGCGTCATGGGGCTGACTGGCGACAGACGATTTGCGACCAGGCGATCGCTTTTGTTTTCGGGATATTAATACAACATATATAAATAATGACCCTTATTTATACATAAAGAAACGACGTATGTATACTCACAATTCGTCGTGCTGAAGGCACAGGGCAGCGCTTAAAAAACCGACGAGCAGGAGCAGCAGCAGCGCCGGCACGAAGACGCTGGTGATGATCTCGCGTCGGTAGCTGCGCTGGGGCAGACCGGCTTTACGCGGCCGCGTCCAGCGCCACTCGGCCGAACGCTCCGAGGCGGCCGCCGCGGGCGCCGACGAGCCCACGATTATGCTGGCGCTCAGGTCGCCCGCGACCCGGCGGCCGGACTCCTGCTCCAGTCCGTAGCTGTCCTCGATCTGCAGATATAAGTATGCGAAGGGTAAAGCGAGCTGTGAATGAGCAGTTGGTGTGGGGAAGGGATGTACTACGTGGATTGTGAGGAGCTGAGGTGGGTTTTATTGAGGATCAACCACTAATTCAAACTCTGATTATTCTGTTCAGTTTTCATATTATTGATACGTTCAGTGAATCAAGAGTATACCTTTTCAAAATTTTGGTATTTTACTGTACTTGAAAAAATTGCCATTTTATGATCCTGTTTAAATCTGTTTATTTGTTTCAGTTTTTGGTAGTTTTAACTAGTTATAAATTTTAAATTTAGTTATTACATAGTAATGCTTAAAATATCAAAACTTCACGCCTAAGAATCTTTTCAATTAACAACAAATTACAAAACGTAGAACTAAATTTAATTATATGGCATTCAATGTCGTAATGACAAAAATTATGCTCACCAGTCGAAAATAGCACCAATCAAATTCACATCCTTGGAAGAATCGATCAAAAGACGTTTGCTTAAAGTCACAAGTAGTGAATTTATTCGTAGTTGGTACCAAATTTTTTTCAAAATTTTGCAACTCAGTGGAGAAAGGTATCGAGCTGCCAAATCTCAAAACGGTTCTGAAACAAATAACATTTTCAGTACTATTATTCAAGTTGAATATTTATAGATTGAATGTTTATTTTTTTTTATTCATCGGTAAGTTTACAACATTTTTCACTAATGTCTAGTATGTTGGTTCATGATGTAATTTAACATATGTATCACTATTATCATTGAAAAATGTTAATGTTATTAAACTATTCTTACGTGCAAGGAATATTGCTAAACGCAATGTAATTTGTATATTATATTAAATGCGTCAATCGTTCGGAAAAATATGTGTTGACAAGGAAATCATTACGTTATCAGTAATGGGGAAGTGGTAAATATTTCCCTATATGATTAATATTTTTACATATTGTGCGACACGAGCAACTCTCTAATGTCTCGGCATTGACGTATATCGGGGATACGTGCGCTCTTTGTTGAAAATCAATGAAAGATCAGCGAACTTTAAGAAAATCTTTAAATACTCATCGACGAAAATGAATTGATGTAAAACTAGCACCAAGTTATCAAGATTAATTTAATTTTTATTAAATATTTAGTTAACATCACAGTTGAAAGTACTTGATAATCTATACTTGGGAAGAAATGCAAAATTGTCATCAACCAAGCACTTATATTTAGTCTTCGATAACTAAATTAATAGGCCTATTCAATTCCTAGACATAGACCAAGCGTACTTGAATAAATTATCGCCTAATGTATTTGCCTTATCAATCACCGCAGTATAAACTTAGACTGGTAAAACCCATTACCTCAATGGAAAACGTATATTCACGCGCATCTACAACTTTTACTTCGTTATGTAAATTTTCGTAGTACTTAATTTAAGAATTTTCTGTATAAAAATTAACTAACCGGAGATTATTGATTGTCACTGTAGGAAGTTTGTAATATTTTATGTCTCTGTATGTACATACATTTGTTTTTTTTTTATTTAGCACACTCGTACACCTTCGAACGTATCCTATACTCATTCCACACGCTTGTGTACAACATTTGCACTTTTCAACGGTTAACCAGTTTCGAATCGGAGACAATCAAAGCCGCTACAGCTTATACATAAACCATTCGTATGTTTGCTGCTGTATGCAATTCTCATTGTTTTTATTTAACTGTTTGTGTTTGTAAAACACGTTTTTATATAGCTTTGTAAATAATAAGAATAAATAAATTTCACACTTTACAACTGATATGACGAAGACAAATTTATTATTATTAATAAACGATCGTTGTTTGAAAAAACTCGGTAGTATATTTTTTATGAACTGTATTTGTTTTATATACGTTACCGATTGTTGCCAAACCTTAATCATCGTAATACTTACTACTTCAAGTTATGAATTTATACATTAGCCTGTACTGTATGTCACTGATATATGACATATGAATGATGGATTACAATGAAATGTTAAATACAAGAATATATTATACAAAATTTTCACTAATCCTATTATATAGACTCGCACAGTTGAACAACCAAGAGGTATGTCGGACACGCAAGTTAATTATATACGCGGAATGGACAGTTCAAGTACAAATCTGAGCATTTGACATAAGTTAAAACACTTTGACTATATGTAAAAAAAAGTATTTGTACCAAACACCCATAAAATCCGTACATTTTAAAATTCTTCTGACAAGCCCAACCACAAAATTCAAAGTATACAATTGCCGCAGTTTTACAGCGACGCATCGTAAACATGCTACAAGCCACCGACCGCACAACTCTGATCCAGACACAATAAAACCCCGGCGAAAAAAGGCTCGATTGCCCGCCGCAATCGTCATCATCATCATCACACCCGACCCTAATCTTCCACCGGCGTATCCTCCCCCTGCAAAAAGACCTCGCGTCTACAAAGCGCGATGTATATGTATAACACGCATATCCGAAATGACGTAGACTAAGGCGAATCCGATCCCTGACGGCCGCCGGCGCGTGCGTCATATAGGCCCCAAGGATGCCGGGAACGGCTCTTATACATATATATATATATATTGCAAGAAACAAGAGCGCGCTCACGAGTGAGAGAGAGAGAGAGAGAGAGCTGCAGCAGCACGACGACTTAGCGGTACTCGCATCGCCCGTATCACGCTACATGCTTGCAGCTTTTTCGCTATCGCTGCGAGTCTCGGGGAGTTCGAATGGAATTCGTAAGTAATACCGAGCGTGTCCGGGATGTCTCGATGCCGCGTGTCTGTGATGATGTCTGCGCTCTCGTGTATATGTAAGAGAGCGTGGGAGAGGGAGGAGTTTTTCGCGAGAGCGGGTTTTAAGGTATATAAATGAGACGTTAAGAGGTCTGGTTTTTGCGGCTGTCGGGTGTGTAGATCGATGTTTAATTGCGTAAAAAATTGTCTGCTTATATGCGTTCAATATCGCAATAATCGTACGTTATACGAGCAAAAACTCGGATCCTCGTGTAAATTATTGAAGAATAAATTATTTTCTATATTATGGATGCTTTTATGTGGGTGAAAAGTGGTTTCGTGAACTATACTATAAAATTCTGATTCTTCAGATTTATCTATAATTATTTACGTTATGCAACGATAAATAAATTTGTTTATTTATTCGACAACGACAATTATAAAATTAATAAATATATTGGAATAATAATGATTGTTTTACTTTATAATTAATGACGTTATTTAGCGAGTTGTACTATACGTACATTTCAGCTCGACATTTCAATGACGTCCCTATCATCCTTTTAAGGGCCTGTCAACTGTCACATTACCATGCATATCAACGACATTTCGGATATGAAAAACAAGCGTTCATTATCTTTGAAAATTGAATTAACTCTATAACAATACGTTGAGTAATAAATTATATTCAACCGAAATTTTAATTATTTCAAGTATTTCCAAATATAGTCACCTTTTAGATCATCTATTTGATCACGGAGCACTCCGAAGGCAAGCATTATAAGTATACTATGTCAAACATGTCGTTTTACCATTTTTAAAATAAAAATCTCAATCTTAATTTAACACGTGCCAATATAATTATAAACTTCAATACACTGATTTCTATTGCGAACGCTATTGTACCAGACACTTCCATATAAGTTACGAGCTTTTAATTAAGATTTTATTACACTTTTACATGTATAATAAAACGTGTATTTTCGATAGATTATAAAGATGATGACAAATTCAATACATTGGTTTATTCATCTACAATGACATAAAAAGCTGTATTGAATAACTTTGAATGCTATAATTATAAAGGTACTTTTTTTCATATTTTATAAGGTATATATTAGAAGGACAATAAAGTTATAATGCATTTCTAATCTTTAAATCGTAATGCATAAACGTATATCTTTTTTTAAGTCACAAACGTATCTGCATCTTCAACGATTTTGAAGTACCCGAAGAGAAAATTTTATAATTTCACAAATTTTATTAATATAGAAAAAATGAAATAAAAATTAATATTCCTATACTTAAGAAAATTGGCATCCCCTTGCATTGGATATATAGCTTGAATATTATTAAAACGTTATCAACATACAAATATTAACGTATAAAATGGATTTTAAATATTTTATATCTACAAAATATCTTATAATAATAACACTAACAATAATAAAAAAGAAATCCATTATACTTTAATAATTAATTTACAGCCGATACACACACATTTACATAAAAGTATACAAGCTTAAAACAATCGTCCTTTCAAGACAAAAACCTTGGGAAGCTTCAAATAAAAAAAGAATTACCAAAACACTTTTAAAATTCAATTTTCAAACGCGGCCCCTAACTCTTTGCGTTAGCCGTCCGCGCATAAATTAACTGCTCGCGCGTCTTTCGAGTAAAAAAAAAAAATAAGAGACCTGACAACCCGACTAACGCGCGCACGCCGCGTTGCACTAATAGAGCAATATCTATTTATCTCCGCGGTTTATCTTGAGCCCTGACATTTCGGACGCAAGGAGCCGAAGAGCGATAAGAGTGGACGATATGTCCGCACGTGCTTGCGTTTGTTGTTTTAACTTATGATTTGAGAATCCAATGCATAATTACGTTGCCGATATTTGGTTTCTCGTTGCTAAAGTGAAAAGATTGTGAAAAAATTATTTATTTAGTTCAGCAAAACTGCAATTATTATTGATTAAAAAAAAGAATCATTTAAAATTCAACACATCAGTTTGATACAGCGGAATTTTCGATACAGCCCTTATTTCCATTTTATATGCATATAAATTGTGTCTCTAAGCTTTTTAAAACGACACGCTTAGAATAAAAATTTTCAATTTCAACTAGTAATTTTCAAGAATAATTATATTAAAAATCCTTTGGGAAGTGTTTTAGCATGTTACGAAACCTTTCTCGTCTATTTTTAAGCTCAGAAAACTAGGAATTTATGAAAAATTCGTGTTATGCATCGCTTTTCTTTTATTTTACCGCAAAAATATGCATTTAGGAATCTCAAGAGAATTGCATAACGTTCTCGCGTAAAATTACAAACTTTTATATATTTTTTAATATTATAAAACATAATTGCTATTGAAAATATTCGAGAAATGACAAGTTCTTTCAGAATTTTTCATTTGCTTTCTAATTTCATTCACGTAAATCCAAAATTTATTATACAGTAAAATAGTTTTGATGGAATTCACAATATAATAAATGCCTAAACTAAATATTCAAATTTTTAATATATCCACTTCACAGGAATTGTCTGTTTTCTCTCGTATATTGAAAATATTAAAACTTTAAATGATCATTAATGCATATGTGTTAATGAGTTATTAAATGCTCTTATAGGTCTCTGAAATCATTGAAGTAATATTACTATAAACAATTTTCAAAATGTCGAAAAGAAGTTATTAATAAAAAACAGTAAAATTTCACTTCAGTAACGATTCATATTATATCAGTAGTTATATTACAATCAAAAAATTGTATCTAATATTTTCTGTTGATAAGAACACTGGTTTTGACACTCTTACCTTACGCGAAGTATTTGTCAATAGGGGAAGAAAAATGAAAAAAAAACTAAGAAGAACAAAGCAAAGCGAAACAATACCAAGAAATTGATTAAAGAAACTAGGAACTAAAGAGTGCCAAGACATCGTAGAGACAGGTAAATGGAGAAAGTAAGCTATTGTTTTTGGGCTGAATGTGTCCTTGTTTTGAAGATGTGGTGCGTCTTATGTTTTGCGCAATTTTTCTACTTTCAAAACTTGTTGCAGATTTTGCTAAAGAAATTCCTCATGCATTATAAGGAAAACTATTTTTGTAATAACTTCCCTTTTTGAGTATAACTTTGAACTGTAATTCAAGTTTATTGTTGAATAAAATAAAATACTTTTATCGTAAAATGAAAGGCCCATACACATATATTACGGGTAGGAATATAAGTAGTGAGTTTTATTTTTAAGTGCCAGAAAACACGCATTAAAACTTGATCATCAACATTTATGTTAGATTTTATCTTCAGTAAAATGAGAATCCAAGATATTTGAATAATAAAATGATTTTGAGATAATGTTTATTACTTTTCATAACTGTTTTATAAACATTATTCTGTATTACAGCGTTATATGTATGGAGAGATTTTATTATTATTTTTGTTATGCCACATTGGTGTGATTACAAAATAATTTATTTGCATGAATTCTTACTGTATTTTCTTCTGTTATTTTAGACGTTCTTTTGGCAAGATGATAACAATAAACTTAAAATGAGAAACTATAACTCCTTCTTATCATAAGGATGTTAAATGGAACGACAGTGATAGTGAAAGATAATATTTTGCAGTCATGAAACCGACTAAGTAATATAAAATCTGACACAGTTTTTCCTACAATTCCTCTTTTATGCTATATACTTGTACTTCTTCGCCTTAATATCCGTAATAGTAATCTGTAATCGTAACGCCACCACATTCTAGATCCCTCGAACCCCAAAGGTACGACGATGAAAAACCAACCGTTTGTCCGAAAGCCAAAAGAAAAAAATCGTCAACAGTAAAGATTTTCTTTTCTCTGTGTATATGTGCAATTCTCCTGAAAATTTTCTTTAATCCGGTTATGGAAACAACAAAAAAAATATTTGAGGCACACCTCTGTCTTTTCTTGTTCTACATAGACCAAACAATACACAAAAAAACTTTGGAAAACGGTCTTGTGTCACAGTTTTAATCACCCATCAATTTTTCTCATGGAGATATATAACATCAACTTATTGCAGAGTTGCGTGCATCAATATTTTTGTTTTCATGACCGGAATACGGGAAATTTTCGAATTGCACACACATACACGCAAAACGAGAAGTCGACTGCAGAAGAGATAAACAGTTTAAAAAAAATGAAAAGAGGGACTATATCTATAGGCTCGGTGCGAGCTTGGTCGCGAGAGAAAGAAAGAACGCACAATACGTATAAAAGTCGTGCGTGCGCGGCGCGCGACTTCGCCGCGAAAGAGAGAGAGAGAGAGACTCGAGGAGTAGTAGGAGCCTCTCTCGTATATACACAGCCGCGGGGCTCGCACGCGCGCGTCGCGACTTCAGTTGGCACTTAGCCGTCAGCGGTGCGCGTGCTGTGCGCGCATATATATAGAGCCCCTCTCCGCGCGAGTCACAAAGCACAGTGCGTTCCCCCTATCAGTGTGTGCATACATGTGTATAATACCAGAGAGAGTGAAATCGCTCTCTTGACAACGCACGAGCCGCAGCGGAAAATCCTCGAGACACACAGCACGGCCTTTTCCGCGTGTATGCATTTGGACAGCTCGGGGTCCCCGATGGCCCTGCGAGGAAGAGGCTGAACAGCAGGCGGAGGAGGAGGCGGACCTTGGGATGCGCGCCGCCGCGGAGAACTGGATGGACGGGATAAGACGCCGCCGTCGTCGTCGGCTCGGTAAGTTTTCTCTCTCTCTCTCTC